>JAQFYC010002509.1:0-25218 GCA_034694165.1 Tomocerus mixtus
CCATTTTTCATAGTAAAAGGTTGAGGTGACACTTTTCTGATTCCCCGTTAACTGCTTAATCAAACTGGTAAATTCAACATTTATTTAAAATTTGTCGTATTAATGTTTTGACCCAAAAACTGAAATTTTAGAAACATTATCGTATTTGTCTAGGCATTACCGGTAATGCCTTATTACCGCATTTTCCGGTTACAGAGACACTATGTTCAATGTTCAAGTTTAAGTCTGAAGAAGTGCATATGTAAGAAATGCGTTATGATATGAACAATGAGCATGCAGAGAGAGTAATCTTTAAGTAAGAAGATTAAAGAGAAGGAAGAGGAGATAATGTATCGTATGTAAGTACAATATGTACATATTACATATACAGATACAGATAGGTAGTAGGTATATAAGGACGGAGATTGACCCCTGCCTCATCCAGTCGATCTGTCATTCCTATTCCTCAAGGAACAGTCTGTCTGTATAGACAGACAGTTTACAAATTACAAGTCAATCTAGTCACACACTCACACATACATTAATTATTGTCATTGTCATTGTTATTGTCATTCTCAACTCCTAAATTAGTTTAAGTAACTAAGTTGGACTCTAAGAAAACAAAGCACATTAATTTTCTTCCTTATGTACCCCACCTAAGGATTAACTAAATCTTTTAATCTTGTCATTATAAATTGACTTGTTATAGAAAAGTTCAGTTGTTTGTTTAAGTGGATTGAAATTGAAATTGAAATTGATTGCTGTAGATTAAGATAAGGAATTAATAGAAAAAAATCGATTGGGAACAATAGGAAGATGGGGAGAGTGTCATTGTTGTGTAATCCGGCTGCTGGGCTTGTGTTTTGCCTCCTCCTCTCACACGCTGCGGGTTACTCTGTCAAAAAGGTAAGAATAAAATTTGCAAACTGGATTCGCAAATATTTTATGCACATTACAGATAGAACGACACGCAATCCCTCACTTCATGCACTATTTCATTCAGTAGGTATTATAAAACAAAAAATTACATTCATTCATATTATACAGAATACAGATACTACTAGTATAATAGCAGTAGAATCCTAGACGAGCGGTTTGGTTTTATGGACCATTTAAAGATCCAAATACAAGTTACGTACAGATAGTAGTAATATTTGTTTACATTTAAACAAGGCATGCAGGTAGAAAGTAGAATTGTAGAATTAGTAGCTAGATCAAGGTATTTACATTTTTATACCTAAAACAAATACTCAGACACTAACTAGGTACCTGACTATTTTATTTACCTGTCTGATGTAAGCAAGACCATAAATACAGAATACAGACGCTATATACAAGTACCTAAAACATTTAAATGCGAGATAAAGGTATTTTTATGTATTAAACAACATATTATATTATGTACGCTAATGAAGAACGTAAACGAGACATGCTACCTTCTATGCAGACAATGAAACTTGATCCTGTGATAAAAGATACAATATGCAAAGCAAATGTTAAACAACGCATACATCGTATCTTATATTTATGTATAAACTTTTATTGATCACATAATTATATAAAAGACTCTGCATCTTTTAAAATATATACCTATGTAGTAAACGTGTGCATAAAAAGGGACAGTTATAAAATTAATGTTTCTGTGTTAGGTTCCTATGTAATTATTTGTATATATTGGTATTTAGAATTGTTGCTCCAGAACAGGAATACTACATTAATTAAGCAAACAGTCTGTGGTAGGACTACTACAATAAGATAGTCCATTATAAATATATTAGTGTTATCACATTACAGCTTTTCTATTTATACAAACGGTACTTGCCAACTAATACGTACATTAGTTTAAAATCTATAAATAGATACGATTAGATATTCAATTCTGTTAATGTCAATCAAATATCTGTACTGTACTAATCTGTAGGTATAGGCAAAATGTAACGGAAGCACAAAACTAATGTTCTATATACATTCATGTCATGACTAGGTTAACTATACTATATTACTATGCATTGTAAAAATAAGTAGATAACTGTATGACAAGGATGATCGAAAGCGAAACTTACATTTGAATAATAAGATTTACAGTACAGTTAAAGGCCTTCATTAGGCTTTAAAGTTAAATTATAGCGTTAGAGAGGGTTTAGTCTAGCCATAGTTAAGTTTGGCTAACCTATACAATAAATGCATAACTGGTATGGTTAGGTACTTATTTCTTTGTAGTAAATACATATATAAATAGATGCTACAATACTATAAGTACTATTTAGGTGTAATGAGTGTTTCATATAAATTCTATCTATTTATATACATTTTTAACGTGAAACATTAGGTTTTAGCTTTCATTTTAATTCATGGAATGTGCAAATGCAATGTTGGAGTTTTAATACGATTCCATCTTCATACTGGCTCTATTTTAGCTTAATTTGGGCATGGATTTCTTTGGGTATGGTATGGAATTTGACTGGATATCATTCTAGTGTCAACAGGGCATAATATTTAGAGAACACCAAAACTTTTAAGGCACACCTTAGATTACAGGTACCCAAGTAGGCATAAGAACTATCCTATAATGAACTAAAATTAGGGACAAGCCCATTTCGAACTAAAATTAATAGGTCTATTAATTTTAGTTCGAAATGGGCTTGTCCCTTGTTTGCAATTTGCAGTTTTCGTCATGTCACTCAAAAATATGTGCAAACTTTGTTTATAGGGACACACAAGTGATTATTGTTGTAGTTGTGGTGCATGGTTAGTTAGGTTAGCCTCCGGTGAGACAGAGGAATCAGAAATCAGAACCAGCATGAACATTGTCTGTTGAATTGCACTTGTTGAGCATTGAAAGATGAGGATATAGGCGCGAGAAGAGATAAAAAAGCATGGGAAGACAGGCAAGAAGAGGAAAGTGGCCTGGATGGCCAAGCCAATCACTAGGACAATGATCTTTTGAACTCCGAGTTGACTTCAATGGAATGAAATCAAGATTCCGATCAACTTTTAGAATCTTCCTAAAGTCTTTCATCTTCAGCTATTACCTCATCTCCATCCGATTCCCAGTTTCTTATTTACTCTTTTCGTCCCTTTAAGATTAATTCAATTCAATGCACTCTAAATTTTTTATTTTTCTGATACTTTGAGTCTACCAATGCTCAGAAATATTAATTAATTTTATTGACGACAACAATAAGCATATTATAATATGTACATGTACAGATATGTATAGGGATGTCAATTGGGATTATGGGATTGCTGGTTTCGCATAGTATGTGTCTGCGACAGACAAAATACCAGAATGACCGGTCGTATATTGTAGCCGGGACCGGACATGGTATACTATAGTAGATGATGTAACATAAATTAGTCATCTGAAAAGGCAGTCCAGTTAAAATTCATCCCATGAAATGTAAAATGCAAATACATGCACAAGTCCATGAAATGCAATGCAAGTGAGCGAGTTTTTTCAACAGATTCTAAATATCTTCGTGTGACAGGACAACTTTATGATTTCTGATTAACTGCACATAGGCAAACTATGTAGGTATCTTCCTCTTAACTACTTACGGGGTTTTAGCTACCATTAAGGACACACGGGCTAGTGGCTATAGTAGTATTCAGTTGCGCAAGATTTTTTAAATTCCATAAATGTTAGCATAAAAGTAGAAATAAATTGAAAAATGTTTTTCCCCTTGTAAGATAGTAAAATGTAAAAAATAAATTGTGAATTTTAAGATCAGTGAAAAATCAAATTCAATTAAGAAAACATCGAATTTTTATTGCAGGCAATAAAAATAATTGCCAAACTGAAGTTACAGCTTATGAGTATTAAATAAGATCAATTTAGTATATAGTACTGTACTACAATTTGATTTCCCATCGTGTAAATAGTGGGAATCCAATTTAGCATGCAATATTCTAGGTACAAATAATTATGTAGACGGTGGATCTTGTTAATTCGATTTTTCTGCATTAAGATCATTACCAGTGAACCAATAAACAATAAAAAAGAATTTATGAGATGAGAAGATGGAATAAGCTTACATTTTGATGAGTTCGTCTAGTCTTCTATAATATAAGCAATTCTGTGATCTGGGAGCATGGCAAATCTGTTTTAATAAACTGGTGCAACATGCATTTGTTGTTTAGGTTTGCTATTATCACATCATATATGTATGCGCAACGTGTCTAGCCTACTTAATACACGGATAATAAAATTCTCTATTGTTTACGATGAATATTTTGTATAAAAACAGGTTATTCAGAAGGATGGGGTGGATATGAATATTGATGTTGATGTGGATGTGGATGCCACCACTGTTGGAGGTCTTCCTGGTACCGGTAGAGATGACGTCACTACCGAAGCAGATGGTAAGATCATTTTTAAAAGATTTAGATGCTAATTCTCATAATTTATAAGATAAGATCAAAAGATTGGCAAAGTCAAAGTGCAAATATTTGTATCATTCAAATATGTACCAAGCACTATAGGCCATAGGTAATTGAAAATCCTATTCTAACTGAATCAATCTTGCTGCATATAATTGTAGCTAATAAAATTGTAGTTTAATCTCATGAAAGGTATATTTATGTAGATTACCCGATGAGATTTTTGTGTGACATGGTAAACATAATAAAAAGGGTACCAGGTACCAAAAAAACATCGTGGCATTCTCACGACCATTATTTTCACAACTTTACATAATTTTACTCACTCCAAGATGGTCATACGCTCGACTGCCTAAAATATTTGTTTTTAATCCTTGTATGTGTAGTTTTTAAAATAGCATTGTTGTTATGTTATTTAATTTTGCAGACCAGTTTCTTAGCCTTGAACCAGACATGGAACAATTATTTCGGGGCTCCTTTAAAGTTATAAGCGGTGATTCTTACAATGAAAATCTTAAACCAGACTCATCTTTTTTCAAAGAGAAAGCTTTAAAATACAAAAATATCATTGACTCAATCTTCTCCAAAAGTTTGCTCAAAAAAGAATTTCTTGGGTCTGAAATTGTGGCTTTGGAAGGGTATGTAACATAAATCACCACACCTGACTTGACTAACAAACTTACCTAAGTTAATTACATAATCTTCGATGATACTGATTCAATTGGAATATGCGTTCAATACGTTGTACGTACAATTTTGCATTACAGGGTTGAGAACGCTCATCTGAGGGTATTCTTCAATATCAACGTTGATGTGAGCACACTTAGGATTGACGCTGGGGATATTTTCCTAGTTTTAGCCGACGCAATTAGAAGTGCTAACGGTGTACTAGGAGGAAATGTCAAAATTAATCAAGATACATTAGAAACTTCAATAGTAAATCAAGGCAAGTGCAAAATAACAGAAAAAATATAGAAACAGGAATGACACCAACCCACTTTTCAAATATATGAATCTGGTTTAAGAAAGTTTTCATCGTAAGATCACCGCTTGTAATTGTAAAAGAGCCCCGAAAAAAATGTTACCTGCATTTACATAGTGTTAGGCAAATTAACATCTTACAAGACAAGATATGACATAATCCGGACCTATATATATGACCAATTAGCAAACAAACAAATAAAATGTAGGCCAATCTGGCAGCCTTAATTAAAAAACAATGTTTGCATTGCAATATGTGTTAAGTAAATAATACCAGACACCAGAAATTAAAATATGTTTTCCATACTTTGTTGACAGTTGTACTCTCCGATGTTACTGAAGAACAATCCGTGGCCGATCAGGAAACAGTTGTCGTCACCACAGAATATTTTAACGAAGCTGACAATGAGATTGACCGTGTGAAAAGGGATGTTTCAGCGGTTGTAGAGGGGGTTACAAACGAAGGTGTGGTGACTGACGGAAGTGTTGACGATGAAGCAGTCCAACTTGAGGCTACAACAGAAGTGACAATCGACGGTTCAGTTGACGATGGAATTTACCCCGCTTTTACGCGTCCGATTACTCCCGATCCGAATGCGGACCCCAGCGACTTCACAACGGTGAACCCTTTGCCAATTGACTATGACAGGGACCAACTGGATGTCAATATTACCGCCGACGCTATTTATGGGCGTGCTGCTTGTCGTAAGAAAAGAACAAAGAAAATCCTTTGTTCCTTCTTCATTCCTTTGTTTGCATGACTTCCATCTTTTATGTTGTAAAATCTCTTCCGGTTTTCTCTGCGCAGAAGCAGTTTGATAATTAGCTAAAAATTTTATCTTTTCAGAATGCGGAAAATCTGGATACAGAATTGTTGGAGGAGAACCGGTAATTAATCCATTTATTTTTTCAGTTTTTAAGGACAACTTGCTAAATGCGTTCCTCTATAGGGAAATTTCTTTAAGATTTATGTAGGCAGCTTGAAAAGCTGACTAAAGTGTCCTATATAACCCGATTACCTAAGTAATTTATACGGGGCATTGAATTGAGAGCCCGCGTTTATTCCCCCGATGTACAGGTAGGACAAAAAAGAGCCTCAAAAGTGCAATAAATAACTCAGTTTTCGAACAACCTGTTCTTAAGAATAACAACAACTTAAGAAACAGATAATTAGTCCCGAATACGCCACCAATAATTAATGGGCCAATTGGCTTAAGATTCTTCAGTTACAGTTGGACGTCTTTTTAATATTTTATACACTATCCTATTAACGCTTGACAAATATTAAATAGGTTCTTTTTCCCTATTTGTGAGTTCTGTACATATTATTGTCAACTTATTAAAAGCCAAGCAAGTGCTCAAAAAACTCGTATTCAGTATAGTGACGAGGGCAGGGAGATTCCTTTATAAGAATGCATAGAATAAAAATAATTTTAATAACAATAATAACTAATAATACGTAATTTCATTAATTTTCTTTGATAAGAATGAATTGTAAATATTTAATACACAGAAGGTAGTACCTAACTATTACATTACTTATATTATGTGGATAGTAGTTAGATATGTAGGTATTTTTATCTATTAAATATCTACTTTATCATTATTATTATTAACATTAGTTAAGTTAATGTCAGGTTTAATTATTACTGTCAATTTCATTTTCATTTTTAGGCAAGAATCAATCAATTGCCATGGACTGCTGCTTTACTTCGTGGAAGTGGTGGGCGTCCTTATTGTGGAGGTAAAACTGATTAAGAGAACAAAAGATAATAATTAAGAAATCATTTCAAGAATTTTAGCTGAATTTGAATTAGGAATCAATTATATTATGTGATAAGTAATCCTTTAAACTTTGTGTTCTAGGAACTCTTATCAACTCATTGTATGTCGTTACCGCAAGTCATTGTGTGGATGGGTAAATAAAAAATAAGAAAACAGTTAAACTGCTTATATTATTTTGTATTTAGGATTTACCGTTTGTTTTATGGTTTAATGTGAATGTGGGTAATTGTAAATTCATGTAAGAAATTGTTTTATCTCAGAATGAGTGCCAGTGGGATTTCAGTTTTGCTCAATGAACAAGATTTTAATAGTGCATCAGAATCTCGCCCTCAAAAATTCAGCGTCCGTCAGATCACGATGCATCCCAATTACAACAGGTGCGTAATAAAGAAAGAACCCGTCCTATAAAATCTACGCATCATAAAATTCTCAGTTGTATAATGAAATGGGATTTATATGTAAATTAATTGGTATAATGTAATAATAAGGGTTTGATTACTATGTCTTTATGTTTATAGGCGGACAATTGATCACGACATCGCTTTGCTAAGACTCTCCCAACCTGTAAGTTTTACCAACAATGGTCCTATTGTTCCTGTATGCCTTCCGGCTTCAAATGCAAACAGTTTTGCTAAGGAACACGCTACCGTTGCTGGATGGGGAACAACTTCTTCCGGGGGCAGCACTTCCAGCGTCTTGAGAAAAGTCACCGTTCCAGTTCTTAGCAATCAAGAGTGTAACACTAAAACTAAATACACAAACAAGATTACGGAAAATATGTTGTGTGCTGGACTATTAGAAACTGGAGGAAAAGATTCTTGTCAAGGAGATTCTGGAGGTTAGACAGGTTTTATTCGCTTAAATGATCTTTGTAATTATTATTTCTTTGATTTAAATTTTAAAAAATGTTGTTTTGATTCAGGTCCCTTAATTATTGAAAATGGTGGCCGAAAAACGCTTATCGGAGTTGTTTCTTGGGGTTATGGATGCGCTGCGGCTTATTCTCCAGGAGGTAATTTGATTATACGAAATTTATTTTTCTAGTACTACGTCTACATCAACTTTCAATCAAATGATAATAATTATTTTTGAAAAAATAGTTTACACTCGTGTCGGACGATTCCCTGATTGGATTTTAGCAAATACCAAAGGAGCAGATTGGTGCGAGGGTTAACAATAGAGAAACTTAAACTGAGGCTATAATATACAATTCATGCAATTATTACAATACATTTTGATCTTCATTCTTCATTCATGTAAATAATTAGTGTAGCTTAGTGTTAGTGCTTATTTATTTATAATACCTACAGATACGCATTTTTCGTTCGTTTCATAATAATAAATATCGTGTCCCTGCTATTTGTAACTTGCTTAAACGTTCTTCTAAGTTATTTCTTTTGTATATTTGCGGAGCTAAGTAAATGCAATAGAAAGTCCATCTCGTGTATGGTTTGGTATACTTAAATAATTATTGTAATTGTAATTCCGAAAATTAATAGCAATTATGAAATGTAAATGTATTTAAGAAATTTAAACATTAAATAAAAATACATAAATTTGACATTACTTGACAATTTTGTAGTTATTTCAATATTAACAATATGAAATAGAAAGTAGGTTCAAATTTTGTTCCAAAATTCACCAAATAATAAAAAAATTAAATATTTTGGAGAAAATACGAATTTTACAATGTATTTCTTAAAAAATAGGGTTTGCAACGGTTTACAGGTAAAAAAGTAACTGAATAGCGAAAATGGATATAAAGAATTCTCGTTAACATAAAGAAAGCGGAACAGATATTTCCATTATTCCATTATTATTATTATTAGTCTGAGTCAGAAACATTTAGAATTTTTCACCACTACAGCAACAATTTATAATATTTTAGCCTATCCTGTGAATGTGTATTTAATATGTGTGAATAGTAAGTAGGAAAGTGTCTAAAGACTATTAAAAAGACAAAATTGTGGAACAAAATAATAGTCATCTATAGTTATAGCTTTTTAAGTCATCAACATGTTATGGATGTAAAGATTTACCCTATATGGAAGGAGCATAATAGGTCGGATGGGCCTGTATATTATACATAAAGGAGCGTAAGAGAATAATAATCAACTACCTATGTAATAAATAGGTACCTAAAAGGAATTGAAATTGACTTAAGTTATAATGTAAATATGGGCGCGGCTGTATCTTGGTGTAGGTTATGATGATCTTACAGTGTTTGTTCTTAGCCGGATATTTTGCATTTTGCCTGCCAGTGGCCATGAATGGCCTAAATGGTACAATGGTATTTAAGGCATATAAACTATTGTTTCCTTACAATTAGCGTCTTTTAATTTAAAACGTGAATTACAAATACGTATGCTGCAAAAAGCTAATGTTCGAGGTTTAAAATACTTTTGATTTTACAACTCCGTTTCGGATGTAAATATCATAGAAAAAATGACTAAAAGAATTACCTTAGTTTTACTTTTTTAGCCTATTTGATTGAAATAAAATTTTATTAGTATAAAAATGCTATTTTTGCACCAGTTTTTATTGTAGGTCAGTGGCCAACTAAATATTTGCCCGGTCAATAGGCCATTAAATCCACTTACCATTAAAGCCAGTGGCCACCCGAACACTGCTTGTTGACTTTGACTTTGACAGAAGAGCAGAATGATGATGCTGTCATTAATGTATTCCATGGATTATGTATGATCTTCCATGCTGTGCTCGTTTTAATATCAATAAACAACGAGAGATCATTCTCTTGTAAAATATTCTGATATTGTAGTACACTACATATACTCATTCATATAGAATAGAAATTATTCTTATGCATACAACTAAAGATACAGATATAAACACATACCTAACCCTAACCCATTCTAAAATGAAAAAAGTTAGGTACCTGGCCCGGCCTATTATTTATCTAATTCAATTCATGTTCATATTGGTTTATGTCATCATGTACTTACCTATGTAGGTAGATGTACGAAAAATTGTTGTCTATCTCGATCGATTTGAGGGCTATGACACGGAATACAATAGTAGGATTAGGGTTAACCCAGGACAGTACCAGATCCAACCAGCTGAAAGAAAAATCTTCAGATAATCTTTTACTTATTATTCTATTGTATTTACTACTAAGAAATTCAATACACCGACAACCGAAGGCTATTTAAGAGATCGAGAACAAGAATTTGCTTTTAGTTAGTCAAAGATTTTTAAGAGTGCCGTACTGGGAATAATAAATATGAAATTATTCATCCTTTTTCTCGTTTGTGCATCTTCCTACGCGACACCTCCGCTCAGTGTGAGAGTAAGAGTGTTTCCTTAACCTGAAAACTCGATTTTCTTTAGAAACTTTTAAAAAATTAGGAATAAAATTAATTTTTTCTTTCAAAATGCGCCTTTAGGATGTACTAGTACCAGAAAAAGATGTAGTCGTTGAAACAACAATTAGATCTGAAGATATTGGTAAAGAAAAACAATTATTTTTTGAAAATTCGATTTTGTTGTTTTAAAAAAGTATTTTTAATGAATTTAGATTATATATTGAATATTTAGAAAAAATTTCAAATGACGAATCCGTCCCAGTGACTACGGATATTCCAGGGGATGTATTTCCAACACCTTTACCATTTCTCACGGAACCTGAAATAAGTTTCAAGATTCCAAGCGAGCCTCCTGTGCCTCTACCACCCTTTGATATTAAGCAATATCCCGATATCTCCGTAAAAGCTACCAATAATGGGTCCTCCTATTATACTGGCAGAGCTACTTGTGGTACGTAGCTAAAAAATGTTTCAAAAAGTCAAAAAATTAAGCATCTTTCATTTCATTTTGCAATTACTTCTCAGAATGTGGGCGTATGGGTATTAGGATTGCCCCAGAGCCTAAAAATGCTCCTAATGATACAAAAATTGTGAATGGAGAGCCTGCAAGAATAGAAGAGTACCCCTGGACAGTAGGACTCCTTCGTAAGAGTTGGCTGGGATCTGTTTCAAAAACTCCTTACTGTGGAGGTAAATAATAGCATTTAGTGGATCCTTAAGCAATTTATTAAAGTTTCATGAAGAACATTTCACTTCATATGAAATTGTCTATGTTTTAGGAACGCTAATCAACAATCTATACGTAATCACCGCATCTCATTGTGTTGATGGGTAAATTACACATTATTTTATATCTTAATTGCAATTATATAGAGCATAATTAGAAAACAATAAAAATATTTGCAAATTATTTTTAGTATGAGTGCTGGAGGAGTGGTCGTTGCCCTTCATGAAGAAGATTTCTCAACTTCGAGTGAATTGAATGCAGAAACTATTAAAGTTCCTGTTCAAAGAATAACAATGCATCCAAGATACAGTTACGAACCAAAATATATTTTACAGACCTTAAGAATTACCCATGAAAAGAATCTGATTGTAACCACATCGTAATTTAATTCCAGATCGACGAAATATTGACAACGATATCGCAGTTCTGAAATTAACCCAATCTGTCGAATTGGGAAAAGTTTTCGTCCCAGCTTGTTTGCCAGCCAATAACCAGTTTGATTTTGTGGGAGAAATTGGTACTGTTGCTGGTTGGGTAAGTAACTACCATAAATTATTTGTATAATTATGAACATATATGTCAGAGGCACGTAGGTACCTACTCGTATGGTACTATTTGCGTTTTTTATTTCAATTTTTGTAAAAGAATTACCAAGTTATCAATAGTATGTAATTTTAACTGATTTGTTAGAAAATTTTCTACTCTTTTCAATAATGTATCTTTAGTTAGGATTATTCGCTATAATAAGCTCCTCTAATTTAACTTTAAATCCCTTTTAACAAGGTCATTTCCACAATAAGAATTTTTAGCAGCTAAGAATATCCTTACATACACTAGCTCCTAACAATAGCAATTTTCTTTATCAAATAAGTCGAATTTCTTTTTAAATAACTTGATTAATTATTTCAGTAAAATATAGTAGCAAACTACAGATAAGGCATGGTACCATGTGCCGTGTGGAAATACGTGCCTGCGACATATATCTGTACATACAGCATATTTATTTTTAGACTGGATAAATTCACGAGAGATGAGATCAGTATTCTGAATAATGGAATTATATTTATAGGGAGCTCAAAATGAAGGGGGTGGTGTTTCCCAAGCTCTGAGAAAAGTAGATGTCCCTATTATAAGCAATGAAGTTTGTAACAGCACTGAAACCAAATACGAAGGCAAAATCACTGAAAATATGCTTTGTGCTGGAGATTTGGAAAAAGGTCAAAAGGATTCTTGCCAGGTACTTTTTACACTTCATAATTCATGACTCATGCATTTATTCATATTGTTACTGTAGAAATTTAATAAATTTATTTTTTGTTGTAGGGCGATTCAGGAGGTAAGAACATTAATTATAAATATTTTTAATATTATTTTTAGAAACTTTTATTTTTTCCTGTAGTACTTTAGTAGTTAAACACATATCATGTGCAGTGTGTGAAGACTATACATCTACATTTAATTCCTATTTCATTATTAAGGTCCTCTTGTAATTGAGAACGGTGGGCGACGAACCCTTGTTGGTGTCGTATCATGGGGCTATGGATGTGCACGGTAAGTAATTGCAATTAAATCATTTTTAATTTCATATTTTGTAAACTTGAGTATTATGAAATTTTTCTTGTGTTCTATTATTCTGTAGACCAAAGTCTCCCGGAGTTTACACCCGAACTGGACAATATTCAGAATGGATTTTGGCCAACACTCCCGGAGCTGATTGGTGCAGTGGATAAGAAAATGGATTCGAATCGAAAACAAAATCGAGTATCAAGTCTGGATAAAATACTATCAAATATGAGTTTCTTTTACTATTGATTGTTAAATAGGTGCATTGCGTACATACTTAAATAACTTATTTAAATATTTAAAGAACATTATCCTTCTGTATGTAATACTTGTGTATAAGGCAAGTTTCTCAATTTACAAAATGTACAAGCGTTCATATTAAATAAAGTATTACTCTTTTATTGTCCCGTAAGTACATAAAATTTTATTTAACATATTAAACAGTTAATTAACTCACTGGCACTCTGCATGCGATTCTGTAGATTCATAAATGTAATATTACAAATATTTCTTAGCTGAAATGTTACTTGTCAAGTGAATGCATATCTTATGGAATGAACAGGTTTCCTTAAGCCAAAATCTCATCTTCGAGTGCGAGAATGGAATAAGCAGGAAAACAACACACAAAAGAAGAATCGCAAAGGATTCTATATAATTGCACATCTTTTGGTTTTGAGGGCTTGGACCTGATCTTTGTATTTAATTCTAGGTTATCTTAGGTCTGGTCTCCTTTCATACACAGCAGCGTGCCGTCTTTTATTTCACTCCTGGGTCATTTTCATAAATCTTATACATGCAAATCTCAATCAATAAACATAAACACAATTTAATTTCAAGCAAAATACAAAACACACGTTATGTTAGCTTTAAAATGAAAGAGTTTTATATTCCCATATTTAAAAGATTTGTATGTATGTACATACTGCATAGAAATCCAGGCAAATTAAAGTGTTTAAGCAAACTGTGCAATTTTCTCTCTGTGTCTGAGCTAACTAAACTAAATTACATTTAATACTAATACTAATAGTATTTACCTGCACGAGAACTAAATGGGCTGGCGCCACATACATTTATGCAGTATAGAAATGCAGTGAAACGTTGTTGGGTACCTGCTGGGTACCCATATCCTATCATTATCATATTATCATCACACAACACACTACAAATGTACATTACATATACTCTTCCATGTCTGTGCATATGAAATTCGCACGCAAGAGTAAAGAGTAACTAAATCTTTAATAGAAAATTTCTTGCGACAATTCCCCATGTACATTTACTGTCTCCTGCTTTTACTGCCTACGTGTTTAACTTGCTTAGAATACTCGTAAATGGTAAATGTTAATGTCAAATCAAAGACAAATAAAAAGATATTCATTTTAATTGAAATAGAAATTCTCTATAAGGTATATTCTTGTGAGTAAATTTCTATTTTATATCTATTTCCCCACTCAATGTGTATATAATTGTGCACAAACCACTTTTGCACTCTTTTTACATTAGATACATATAAGGTTTGCAATAATGTAGAGCCAAGCACACAGCCAATGCACGTCAATCAGAAAACATGAATGAAAATGTATCATGAAACTTGCATTCGTAGGTTATTTAAGCTCGACCACGATTTTAAACTAGGATCATTAGTTAAGTAGTCGTTCTCATTAATATATTCCGTTTCGAAGGAGCAACAATAACAATATAAACGTATAGCACAGCCACAGCCATGAGGAAACGAAATCAATTTTGCATATTTTTAGCAGTTTTCATAGCGCACTGTTCTGCAACACCGCATCATGTAAATTAATTAGTGATAATTAATTATCCAATTAATCTTTAAGGATTTTTTCAAACAATTTTCGAAATTTGAATATTTTCAGGAACCAGGTCACATTGGAGAACATATTGAAACAACTACAGTTACCTTCCAATCTTTAGATGATGGCGTGGACGATGGGATCGACGCTACCACATTTTTTTCGGCGAGAAAAAATGAACGTGAAGGCGGGGGAGGTTAGTATTTTCAGGAATTTCGCAAACTTAATTTGAAAAATGAGTGAAAACCTTGAAAAATTTCAAAAATTTAATCAATTTCAGATATAACGGTTGTAGCAGATGATGAAAATATTGTTCAGGACTCCGTGGGCACAACGATTGCAACTCCAGAAAGTAAACCTGCATCGTCCCTTCCCGTATTTCTGAAGGAACCGGAAATTGGAGCTTCAGAATACGCTGCTAAAGAAGAAAAGGAATTACATGAATTCGACCTTTCGAAATACAAGGGAATAACTGTCAAAACTTTTAACGATTCCGATGGAAACTATTACGCTGGAACACGGCAGGGTTGCTGTAAGGAAATATATTTTAAGGACCATGCAAAAATATTGTAAAATGCTTCTTATTTATTATTTGTCTTAAGATTTACTCCTAAGAAATTACTTTTTGGAATATTTCAGCTTGCGGTGTACCTGGAAGAAGAATTGTAGGTGGGGAAAACGCCTTGATTGAAGAATATCCATGGACTGTTGTTTTATACAGGAGGAGATTCTTCTGGGGAGGGTGGCAACAATATTGCGGGGGTTAGGAAGATTTATAATATTTAAATGCAGTTTTTTTGACTTGAGAAACATTTGAATAATTGCTCTAATTAAATTTTTTAAACCATTTTCAGGAACCTTGATTAATAATTACTACATTTTAACTGCGAGTCATTGTGTCGATGGGTAAGACAAATTTTCCATTCAAAAATTATTTTTGATGAGGAAATTTGTGATTTTAATTGAAAATTTTCTCAAAATTTCAGTATGATCGCTTCTGGAATCGAAGTTGGTATTCACGATGAAAATATAAAGGATCCTAATGAATTAGACAATCCCACAGAAATGATTAAAGTTGAGAGGATCATTATGCATTCGGAATATAACAGAAGGTAAGTAAAATCTAAAATACATTCTATTTTTACTAAACTAAATACACAAGCCATGATATATTAAAAAAAATCGTCGAGATATTTAAGAAAAATGTCTTCCCTTGTGAAAACTAATAAGAAAACAATTTCTTATTTTCTTTAGGTCCATTGACAATGATATTGCTTTGTTGAAACTTGAGGTGCCAGTTATAATTGGCGGAGTTACAGTTCCAGCCTGCCTTCCGGCAGGAAATGATTATTTGTTCGTTGGACAAAATGCCACTGCAGCTGGTTGGGGTGCAACTTCCTCTGGGGGAAGTACTTCAGACAGACTTATGAAAGTTCACGTCCCTGTGATTTCAAACGAGGATTGTAACGAAACGAAATACAAAGGAAAAATCACTGCAAACATGTTATGTGCCGGGTTTGTTGAGGAAGGTCAAAAGGATTCTTGTCAGGTTTGCAAAAAATACGTATCATTTAAAACCTTCATTATATTTCTCCAACAAAAATTAAGTTCTTACAAATAATTATACATTTTTTCCTTTACAGGGCGATTCAGGCGGTAAGCAGTGCAGTTATATTATAGTTCATACATTAAAAATATATTTTTTAGAGTAAAGAATACTTTTAAAGAACTGTTTTAATTTTTAAATGTTCAGGTCCACTAATTATTGAAAACGGAGGACGAAGAACACTTATCGGGGTTGTTTCATGGGGCTACGGTTGTGCAGAGCCAAATAGTAATTATTTTCATTCCTATTAAATTACTTCAATTATATTTTATCAGATTATTAAGGATTATTAATTCGTTGTGTTATTGTTTACTAATTCTTGAAACTGTATTGTATTTTCAGGTCCAGGGGTAAGAATGTTCAATTTATGCACCTTTCACAAATAACAATTCTATTAAAATAATTTCTTTACATATATTTATATAGATACCACTTTTTCCGTCAATAATATTTAAAGTCTTTAATGTTTTGATTAAAGGTTTACACTCGTGTGGGCCGATATCCTGAATGGATATTGAAAAATACCGTCGGAGCAGAGTGGTGTAGCGGCTAAAATTAAATATTCTTACAGAAGCTCCAAAATAATTACCCAATTGAACCTAAATTATATTTATTCCCGGAAAACAGAAGAAGGAACTTATTTTTTACTTGTGATACATATACAGAACACGATTGTCATTAATTTTTCCATACTTTAACAGGTCTCAACCATTTCATCTCATATTTATTTTATTGTAAACTGAATAACAAAAATAAACAAACATATTTCAAACTAAAATTAATTTGAGCATAATACATATACAAATATACCAAATATTTACACATAAAATATTTGTCTATCTGCATTAAGGATATTACTAAAATAAATCTGAAGAGCTAAGAAAAACTGGGACAAAAGAGGAAACCCCATAGTAAATTCTCTCCATATCTGTATCCTTTACGATGGTTTACTAAATGAAATAAATATACTGCAAATATAAACGCAGTAGTAAATCTGGAATGGAAAACTGTGTCATGTACATAAATATTTTGCATCTCGCATGAATATCTAAGTACTAAATGTTATTGTATTTGAGTGAACTTGATTTCTAACTATAAACTCGTTGTTGAGAAGTCGTGTCGTGTGCTCTGTGCGATAAAGTTGAGCTGCAATTGGAAATAAATCAGTTTCCTCCACTTAGCAATGAAAAAGAACATTGACATGACGCGACGTGACACGAATCTACATTTACTTTACAAACACACATAATACATACATATATGTAAGTACACATTAATTTATTTAATGATTTATAATATGCTAATTCCTGATTTCACTACCTGGGATATCGAAAAAGAGTTCTGCGAACTTGCAACTTGACTATTTTCATTATCAATCACGACATGTTGAGATTATTGCAGGTAAAGATAAACTGCTAAACTGTTAAAGTTAATATGGATACACGCAAAAGTAGAAGTAGACTAAGGCAAGGCAAATGTAATATATTTTATCATATAAGTAGTATCACATAAACAATGGGAATTTCTATCTCAAAGACAGGTTTCTTTGCTTCTTCGTAGAAAGAGTTGAACTTGTCAACAGAAAACTACTCTCGTCTTGTCGCTATTCTATATATGTCACTAAATAACAAAGTTACATATATATATCTGCAGTATATATGTACATATAATTTAAACTAATACATAATTGAATTCTAGGTTAAAAACGTAAATAACATACAATGGTCTTCCCAATCTCAAAATCTCAATGCCAATAATGTTGACATGGAGGAATGGCCTTGGCATTGAACTTGAGACTAGGACAAGGCAACTTTTCTTGAATTTATTTTCTTTTTAAAACAAGACAGACAGGGCCAGGCCAGGCCAGGACACTGTAGACTTGTAGACAAAAGATTAGACATGATACGACCATACTGTATAAGTCTGTATAACATTTTACATTCATTTTGGAAATTTTATTTACAATTTACACAGAAATGTCAAATTTAAAGAGATCCTTTGAAAATGTATCTATTTCTTGTTATGGTAGGGTAGTTATTGTATAGCTGGCTGTATTTTTATGCTAATGCAACTGTTTAACTTGGACTTTAACTCTCTATCTAATTTATAACCTCAACTTTTATCTTTTTGCGTAGGTAAGTAGGTACTGAACATTATTGTGTACAAGTACAAGGATTAGCGATCGAGATTCGAGAGCCGATACTCAATGCAAATTCATAAGTATAAACTGTAAACTGTAAAGATACCTGACCTGAGTGAATGAATGCAATATTATTATTGAAATACATGCTGTGATCTGTGATTGGGATGCTTATAATATTTGTGAGTATTTATTTGTATGTACATAGAAATAAAGTAATGCCTAATGTAAAATTTGCATAGTCTGTTGTCTGAGGTTCATGTTTATACGTATGGCTGTAAAAGCAATAAGTCAATTGTAATGATCATGTTGTTAATGTGTCCATATGTCATATTGAATATATTGGAAAGATAAAAAGAGAGATCTTTTCCTCTTCTTCTTCTTCCTACTTACATTATTATCATATCTAACAGGTAAAGTACCTTTCATTTACCATTTGCCATTTACCATTTACAGATTTATTATATTATTCACGTTCCCTTTCTATTTCAATGCAAAAGTTCATCAGATCTTCATTCATGGATGAAAATGAAGGGGAGAAAAGGGCTGCGATGTTATTTAAGCCACAACATTAACTTAGAACTTTATTAGTTAGTGACACGAGATCGGAAGTGCCACGACTCACTTATAAGAATACAAACAAAAAGTTAATTAAGTTTATAATTGTATTGTAGTTTCCTCAGTTTTTCTCCCGAAATATGAATATTAAGTGGGTAGCGGCAGTTCTCCCGCTTTTCCTTGCAATTGGAAACACTTCTCCGGTTTTGCAGGTAGATTATCTCCCAAAGATTTCCAGAGATTTTCAATGTTTCTTGAAAATTAATTAATTGATTAATTAAGGGAACAATTGGAAATAACTTTTAAAAAATGTTTATTTTGTCATTTGGGAATTAGGATCAAGTAGAAGTAGAAGTGACAACAATCGCCAATGGGATATCTAATGGTAAGTAAATTGTAATTTTGTTTAATAAGTTAATATTGAGGTTTTTGCAATTTATTGCTAAATTGCAATTTTTTCGACAGACGATGTTGTAACGACAGACACACCAAAAATATCAAGGGATGACATTCCCCCGGCGCATGCTGATGCTTCCTCGCAGTCTTTTCAATATCCCCTAGAACCGGAAATTAGTGGACGGGACGAAGAAAATGTTGTCGCCGGAATTGAGGAAAGTGACGAAGTTGTCCAGCATGATATGGCATTGTTGAAATCCAATGATTCAGAATATTATGCAGGAAGAGCTAATTGCCGTAAGAATGGACTATTAATACAAATAATTAATTAACATTGATTTCACATGTATTTAAAATATATTTAAACGAATTTAGAATGTGGGCGTCCCGGAGATCGACATATGCCCTTAAGAATCGTCAATGGTACCGTCGTGCCAATTAACGATTTGCCATGGACTGTTGCCTTAGTCCGAAAAAGGATTTTTGGTCAACCTAAAGGAGCTTATTGTGGAGGTATGCAAAAACTAGTGCAAAAATTAATATTTTGCGAATATTTTGTTTCTTTATAAGAGTTTCATGCTATTTTTTTTCTTACTTTGCAGGAACTTTGATCAACAACAGGTATGTATATAGTCATCGCAGCTTCAATCGAATGATTAAATAGTTAAATGTTCTGTATAGTTAAGTCTACCATATCTCTGAAGGAGACAAAATCTGTACATTATTGTATATAAAAAGTAATTTTTAAATGCCAAATAAGTTAAAACCCAAACGTTCTGCGTTTATTAGTCGCGCATTTAATTTCAATCGAACACTTTTAGATTTATTTTCGACAGGCAGTTTGTCTAAAATTGTCAGACAGAAAATATTGCAAATTGTAGTAGAAGATTTTGAAAAAATATGGCAAATTATGGTACAAAATTTTGGAATACCCTTAATTGTATGATAATTTCCTCTGGGAAAATTATAGAACAAAACTTCGGCAACCTTACAGCCTTTAGTATAGGAACATTTTGGCACAATATAGAAAATTAGTATAGCCAATGGTTAAAAGTATAGCAAAATATAAGAAACCCTTTTGGGAAAGTACAGAAAATTCGTGTTAAATAAGTATTTTGGCAAACTATAGCAAATTAGTATGTTGTAGGACAATATTTTACAAAATATCACAAACACTGAAGCAAAAATACACATTTTTAAAGTCAGGACCAACTCAGAACGATCAGAAAACCTGGTAGCCTTGCGTATACCTTCGAAATGCACTCTAATATCATTATTTCTGTTTTTCTTCCGTAGATACATCGTAACTGCCAGTCATTGTGTTGATGGGTAAGAAGATTACATAAAAATATTCAATAAATGAAAAGTTACCATGAAGTTTTTTAAACAATTAAGATTCATTCTGACTGATTTAGTTTTTCTGCTGACCGGATTGAAGTTCGAATTCACGAAGAAGACTTTTCCCAAGATAGTGAAACAGAAGGTGGAACTCAGAGAGTGAATGTCGATAGAATAATAATGCATCCTTTGTACAATCGTCGGACGATTGACCATGATATTGCACTGTTGAGACTGGCCGAGCCTGTTATTCTTGATAATGTTGTTGTGCCGGCTTGTTTGCCAGCTAATAATGACTACTCTTTTGCAGAGATCGAAGGAACAGTCGCCGGTAAATCAAAAACATTCATTTTCATACCTTGTAATAATAGCAGGATAAACTGCAACTATAATTATACTTATCTAGGCATTCTAGATAAAACCATAGTTAACTACTGAATGTTCGTAGATTATAATATGTAAAATGATTAATAGCAAAACTACAAAAATGCTCATTACAGTTCATTCAGAACATATAAGGATTGTACTGGCATAAAATTCTATATAGGTTCCGGAACAAAAAATAAAAATGCTTCAAAATGCGTGACAAAAGGCAATGATAGCATTTTAATACCTTTGGCGAAATATTTTGTTACAATTCCTAAATAAAAATATACAATAATATATTCATTAGAAATATGTGGTTTCGTTGAAATATTTTAGATTGAAAAAAATGGATAATCCTCGTAAAGGCAAAAAATAGTATAAAATATGTAAAAGATTTAAATTTTTATCCGAGACACGCTTATAAGGAATTTTCTACCAGTTTAGCAACAATTTATAATATTTTAGCATAGCCTGTGAATGTGTATTTAATATAATTGTAAAGTAAATAGGAAAGTGTGCAAGGATTATTAAAAAGGCTTAAAAATGTATACAAAATTGTGGAACAATACATAAAAATTCATTAGTTGAGTATTAAACTTTTTGACTGAGTCTTTTAAAGACTTTTAAAATCTTCTACATGTGACATGGTAATGGCTATAGAGAATTCCTCTATATGGAAGGAGCTAAAATACTTATGCACAGAACGTACTGAATTTTTAATTACAATAATTTTTGTTGTTATACTGATAAATAGGATGGGGCGCAACCGCAGAAGGGGCTGGCGTCTCTAATGTTCTTCAAAAAGTCGAAGTGCCTATAATTACCAATGAGAAGTGCAATACTGAAACTAAATACGCTGGAAAAATCACTGATAACATGTTATGCGCAGGAGATGTTGAAAATGGTGGAAAAGATTCTTGCCAAGTAAGTCTCAAAAATAAAATCGAATTTAAAATTTCATAATATTTTCTAGAAAATTTATAGTTTTATTCATTGTTTACTGTTTTTTTCTTTTCAGGGGGATTCCGGGGGTAAGAAAATAAATATCTTAAAAAAACTCTAAAAAAATATTACACATTTTTTACTTATTTTGTTTTTAAATTTTTTTAGGACCACTTATCATTCAAAATGGAGGTAGACGAACCCTCGTTGGAGTAGTTTCTTGGGGTTATGGTT
This sequence comes from Tomocerus mixtus, assembly GCA_034694165.1. Classification (NCBI taxonomy): domain Eukaryota; kingdom Metazoa; phylum Arthropoda; class Collembola; order Entomobryomorpha; family Tomoceridae; genus Tomocerus; species Tomocerus mixtus. The sequence continues at coordinate 22,133 of JAQFYC010002509.1, forward strand.
GTGCAAGGTGAGCTGGGCTTAATCAATTTCAATTTGTAATATTAAATTTCTTTTATCCCAAGGAGAATTTAATTGTGATTTGTTTTTAATTTATTCTTTGTTGCACTTAGACCTCAATCACCAGGAGTTTATACGTAAGAATTAATATGTTATTATAAAATAGAATAGATTATTCATTCTTGTAATTAATTTAATAAAAACTCAATCCGTATTAACTTTATGTAATATTTTTAACGTTTTTGTCTTACAGCCGTGTTGGACGTTACTCGGATTGGATTGTGAAGAACACAGGGGGAGCCGATTGGTGCAGCGTTTGATAAATTGAATTAAATTGTTGTATTTATTTAATTTATTCATTTAAGCATTTACATGCCTTGTTATACGTTTGTTTTCTTGTTTTCAATTGCTTTAACATACTATTCTTTGTTAAATAGCAACATAAGTATCCATTCATATTATGATGCTCCTACCATTGTTATATAATTGTTATTTTATTAATGAAGTTTATAAAATATAAACATACACACAGAAGTAGTGTACCAGATATCCGTGTTCTCTAATTTAATGCATTTACTATATAATGGTTATACATAGAAGATAGAAATAATTTAAATCCGCTATGTGATTTGCTTGTAAATTTTACAAGAGTTTGCTAGTGCAGTGCAACATGCATCGTAAAGATCTTAAAGAGATTTAAAATTCCTTAGAGTGAAATATTTTCTGTTGAAATACCACCTTGCATGTAATGTTACTCGAGCAGAAAATGGAAGAGGTACTTTTCTGCAATTTTTTAAAATTAAAATGCAATTGGCAATTGCAATGTGCAATACAATCCAATTCAGCTGTCATTTTTACAAGTAGTAGTTCCCTGGTGTGGTGTGGTGTGTGATTAGAATCCTGATTTCCAAGCTTGCCAGATATACTGTCTAAGACAAATCATATTCCTTTTTGTGGAACGAATTTTAGGGCGTCTGTTTATTTAATATGTGAAAATGCGTAGTTTGCTTGGGCATAAAGCCAAAATGGATATAATGACATTTCAAATTACAAAAATCAAAAAGGCAAAATTATTATATTGAACAGATATTCTCAAAATTTTAGTGCGACAGAAGCTTTATGAGAATTTTCCACCTATTTGACTTTGGATTTATAAATCTTTCCTACAAATGTGTAGTACATGGGCTAGTTAATTGCAAACTAAACTAGGAAATTGTTTGAAAGCTTATTGCTTATTGTAAATGGTACATGAAGAATGTATATACCCAATAGACGATTCATTTGGGGTCTCAAGCAATTTACCTACGTGTTAATGAATATATGTAAGGAATTCCACTATAGATTAGGATTACTGCAGGGTTCGATGCGGTTTCCGAGAATCATTATGCATTTACAGCATTTGTAAGTTAAAAATGCCAAAATATGTCAACTATAGTTGTCCATGGCCTATATTGATTCTCTAAATTGAACTTTAAACTTCAGAAGAGAAAACTAAATCTGATTCTTGATGCACTGCTATATTTTTGAGGTTGCACTTATTTTACCTTAGAAAGTGTATTTGTTTGAAAATGGATTATTTTTAAATAATATACATTTTTGACGTTTGTGAGAATTACAGAGAGAAAATGAATTAATATTTTTGTAAATATTAAATAGATTAGTAATAGCTTTGTCCATGATAAGTCTTCACTTAAAAAATTTTTGACCCATTTAACAAGATTTTATAAAATTTTAGCCTATCCAGTGAATGTGTAACTAATATAATTGAATAATAAATTAGAAAATACTACTTATTATCAAAAAAGCGTGCAAAATTGTGAAACAAATCTTTAATGAAGTTGAGAACTCTTTTATTGAAAATCTGGTGAGCCTGCTAATTACAATGGAAATAAACTGTCCTGGCTTGGCGTAGCTGCCCTGATATTATCTCTGATCTTCAATTGTTTATTTTGCATTGCTTGCCCTCAGCTTCGTTTTCTTGTTGTCTTGGTCAGGTTTGATGGACAAGACAAGACACCACACCAGGCAGGGCACAGCTTTAAGCCCAAATACACCACTCTTCCCATTAATTCCATCTCCGCAGTAGCAAAACATTTTTTCAAACTATTTATTGTACATAACATGACATGCAAAATAAAGATGTACTAACAGTAAGTATAATATATAAGGTGTGAATTTCATTGGAATTCTAACACTTGGCTTTTGGCTGAAGAACAAAACTGTACTCAAAGTTGGAGACAAAGTTGTAGTAAGTGTCAGAGATACAACGTTATGATTCTTTAATAATGTAACCTGAGATTCGATTCTAATCTAAAATCAGGCTAAGTAAACATTGCTGCGCAATAAATCTTTCCGAAGTAGTTAAATAAATACATCGCTAAGCAAAACACATATTATATCAAGTATTCTGTATAGAGTATCGGATAAGGTAACTAATAACAGGTAACACATAATATATAATCCCCAATTGGAAGTCAATCAAAATCAAGCATTTTATTTCCAGTCATAAAAATCTGGAAAAACTAAATAACGCTTCCCTCTTATAAGTGTTCTTTGCATTTTATTTTCCTAACCATAAGAATGTGTGTGCACATAGGCTTCCATAGAATGTGTACAAGGATGAATCTCTAGTGTAAATGTAGATATGGGTACCCAGCAAGCCCAGCATCATCTTATCAGTATTTTTACATGTGCATTTATTTAGGCATACTCATTTTTTTTTAAAAAACTCCGATACAAAAGAAATTTTCTTTATAACTGTATAAAATACAAATACTTGTAAAGCTAAATTCCTCGGACGTGAGTAATATCGTTTTATTTATTACACCTTATTTAGGTACTGGCTCCACTACTGTTCTTCATGACAAGGTCAGGCCAAGCCCAAAAGGAGCACAGATACACAAATGTAAATATTCTACGTATATTAAATGACATACCTAACCAATTCCAATACAAAACGGCAAAACACACCGAGTTGTCTTGTGTCTGTTTATTTTATTTTATTATTATATGCATTACAGCCAAAAGTCTCGTCAAGATTAACAAAACAACTTTAAGAGATTGGATCTAATTTGCTTGACTTGACTTGG
>JAQFYC010002510.1:0-25217 GCA_034694165.1 Tomocerus mixtus
TTAATACTGATTTCATTTCGTGTAAATGGATGGCCTAACTTGTCACTCGAATAAAGCTGAATTACAATTACAATTACCTAAGCTATTAACGTCGCATTCGCATAAGTACCTGTATCTTGTAGTCTTTCAGATCATTATTACTAAACACTAGGTGCAGTCAGCAGTCAGCAGTCGTCACCTTTTGTAGGTTAAGAATTATTGTAAGATAGCATTGTCCAAGGAAGATGATTCTAATGATGATGACCAGCTAAAGATTCGGAGGACCACAACCACAACAACAGAGGGAATGACATTAGAGACTACATTAGAACTATTTACTACAGATCTACAGATGTATCTGTACATATAGTAATTGTGTTCTATTTCTATTTGTTCCACTTCTATAGTCGTGAGTCGTAGGCAGGTATTGAGGTTCCAATTGTTATGTATTTATAAGCTTAAGCTTGTTGCGGTTTGTAGATGTGACTATGTGACCATAGCACTGCATTGCACTGCAATAGTGCAATAATGCAATGACTGGCTTGCATACGCATAGTATAGTAGTACTAATACTTTATTATGAGGAAAAGACGCGTCTCGCTTTGCCCCTTCCCTTATCCCACGTTATCATTTAATATCATTTAATAAGTTTAAATAACAGAGCGTACGCTACGCATACGCTCGCTGCATATTATTTAGTGCAATTCATAGTATATCCCAATTCCCAACAATAGACTACTCAAACAAAAGTCTACTACAAACCTATTGACTGATCAATTACAAAAATCATCACGATTTCTCGTCTGCTCCAGATTATCTATCTGTAATAGGCAAAGACAGTTGATTTTCTTTACATATAGGTACATACGCAGGATTACAATACAATCCCGTTACCAATTACTATACTTAGCGTAACAAGTCAAGAATACACATAATGTACAACACGCAATCGCCTTCTTCTCAGTTTTTACAGTCTTTACAGTTTAGAGAGCTATTCATACTGCACTGGTACTGGCTATATGTAATTATTGAAGTTGATGCTACAGATAATCTAATAATACAGATCTGTAACTAATTCATTTTGTAGATTCAATGCTAAAATATTAATAATGAACTATATAAATATATTCTATATAGTTCATACTCATATACTACAAAATATTTATACCTACAAGTATGTATTTGTCGTGCACGAATAACTGACTATTCTCAAGTCTCGATCAATCCCAACTCTAATAACTCAACCCTAATGAAATGTAAAAGAGACACTTGTTTTGCAATTATGTAAGTACGGATAAAATATTATTATTTGATCTTGAGTCTGGTATCATGTAGCATGTCGTGTGTATAGTCAGTGTAGTAAAAATAGTAAAGTAGGGAAGGGTCGTGTGTTGTGGGTTCCCCTTCACGAGTGGCCACTTGAGGACAGAAGTGCAAAGCCAAATGACTCAAATGAGTTAATGATATCCGTCCGTGAACATTGAATCTGAATAAATATTTTCTATTTTCCCCCATACTTCAACACCATTCTTCCTATGTATCACTAAAATTTGTGTAGCTGCTTATTTATTATGTATTGCCAGATGCATATTATTCCATTCGTCCGTGTGTGTGGTCGTAATGATGTCAACGATATAACTTTTGAACGGCTCAACTTTTTTCAATTATGTTTTCAGAATTCGAACGTGGAGGTCAAAAGTAACCTGGTACGTGTTATTGGACCAAATCAGTCCAGTCCAAAACGGTCACAGTTGTTCAATCGGATAGACTGTTGTCTGGGCATGGGCAGGCAAGATTTATGAGAAGGCCATTTGATTAGAGTTGCCTGGGCGCCCATATGGGCAGGGGACGCATGGGTGGGACGTTTTTTAAATTTTGGGGACCCAGTTTGGGTTTCAGATTTTTTCCAGTTTGGGATTTAGATTTTGAGTCTTCGATTTTGGACTTTAGTAGATATATTACGTCATATACTATAAGTCGTAGGCACGTGCACATATGACATGCAACTATTGTGCTCGTGTGTGTGCACCACCAAATTGTAGCAACGTTACCACCGTCATGCCATACTCCAAATTGGTACACTCGTTGCCAAGGTTTATTTTAGTTGACTCTCTCCGCCAGGAATTGTCCACTTCGTACCTACTCTAGACCTCATACCCCTACACACACGTGTCCTACCTATTAACTCATGCAGTCAGAGCCAAAAACTCTTCACTCTCTCTCCTTGCAGAAACAATCAGCAGAAATACTAAAAAAGTGTTGTTAATAACCTCGGCTACCCTATTTTCTACAACTTTCTGCTCACATGGAATACTTCGATTGTTTGTCTACTACAATCTACAATAAGGCTCTGAATACGACCAATACTGCCTGGTAGTCGAAGCGGATGTTTGCGACCCCATACCAAAAATCTGTCAAAAATACGTAACTATCCGATACAACAAACCCACGGATTTGCAGCTCTTGTAAGATTAGTTGTCAGCAATGTGAGTGTGACGATAGAAGTGCGACATTCAGTAAAAACACAATGGAGCCTATAGGACCAGTCTCGTACTATGTAGGTCCATTTGTATACTAAATTTTAATTGTTTGTGTTGTTGTGAGCGATGTACGTGAAGTAGCTGAAGTAGGGCACGTGAAAAGTTCATAACAGTAGATTTGTACATGTTTACTATAATAATATAATAATAATATAATCACGATAGTTAGTTCGTTAGTTGGACTGATCAGAGAGGATGGTACAGTAAAGGTCTACTAACTGTCTCTGATATAACTCTCAACTGTTATATTTTATGTGCAATTATTTATCTATCTCGGCGACCTTGCATGCATATACTTACATTCTAATCATAAAATAGTAAATGTATGTGTGCGTATCTAGACTGGACTGCCTTTAGTTGTGCTAAACTCTGTGGTATATAGGTAGTTATGAAATTGCATATACTTACAATGTACAGTAAGCTTTAAAGTAGCAGATTTAAATGTCTTTATGCTCACTCATATCATTAGGTACTTCACTAACAATAATTGGAGAGATTGGATTCAATATTGAAAGATTATGACTATTATCTTTCTATAATATATTATGTTCCGGCCCATAATAGAAAAAAATGCAGCTAAGTATATTTCCTCCTGCGATAGCAGAGTAATTCATTTCTATGCACCTAGATTCAGAGCTAATAATAAGGAAAGCAATGTTGTTATAATATGAATTTTTAATATTTAATATTATCGTTTGCGATAATACATAAATCCTCGATAATAAAATTACGAAAACCAAAAATAGAATTTGAATGCGTATTTGAGGGAGATTTTATTTTGTGCCTTTTCTCTCTGCAGAACTTTTCTACAGAAGTACAATATACAATAGAGCTACAGCTCGTTCTCCTTGAGAATGTTTCTGGGTTTGCATGATAATGATTCAGTTGTAGTGAGGACTTGAGGACTGTGAGGAGGGAGTGCAAGAAAGGGCCCTTGATGTCTTCACCCCAACCTCACACATTCACATGCCATCATCCTTAAATCAATCAGAATCCTTCCAGACACATGGACAACATTTGGTCATTTCCTTCTGTCTCGTCTGTCTCCTCAGTCTCCTCTGCTCATCCCCTCTCTACATGTCTGTGACCTCCTTTTGTTCCAATCACATCCCATGCATGCCCATACTTATTCTCACTTCATGCATCACAATCTGTTTACTTATACTTAATAATAAATGCAACTGTTGCAATAATAAACCGTGGTAAACGTATTATCAGTATTATCATCAAAATACACAATGGAGACCAATCCGATCCCCTGACCCCAAAAATGAACAAAAATAACAATTATGAACTTAAATGTTTAAAATAAAACCTCGTTTTTGGCGAGTTGGATACATAACAAATTGTATCTCAACAACTAAGCCGTGAGACCAACATCTGTTGACGCCACGTGATAGCCAACACAATTTGCAATCGATTGGCTGGGATCGCTCAGGGAATAGGAAAGATATCTTACTCAGGTAAGATCTCTCCATTGTAATTACCTAGCGGAAGGTGAATGCTAACCATCGCAATTCGCAATGCCAAAAATGTACTTGTATGGCATAGGGTGAAAGCATACGAAGTATTCCCTATTTGAGATTTATATAGCTTTTCTTCCTATAACGAGTGTTATAGAAATATCTGTTATATACTAGTATACATGGCCTATATATAATAATGACCTTCCAATGGACTATTTAGAAAATTACTTGTGTGAGTAGGCTTTTTTTTCTTTTACTTTTTAGTTTAGTGACGTAACAATTATTTACCTGAAAATGTGTATCAATCTACACTTTCCATGATTTCACGATGATCTAATTTATTTATGGACGTTTTCCGTCCTTTGTTATAAGGTCCAATGTGTTTCAATTCCCTCCCTTAACCAGTTCTATCTGTGTACCTACGGGGTATTTGCAATTTTTGTGTACAATATATACTACTTACTCACTCCTGTGTTGCTGAGATGGAAAATTAGTGAACGGAGAGAAATATTTGGCCAAAGCTGTAGCTCTGTAGCTGTAATCTGTAATGCATTGAGTATTGAGGACGGAGAGCCGGAGAGGAGAGTAAAATGAGAGATGACGTCCCAGGACAATTGGTACTGTTGCCACAGAGTAGCAGTCAGTGACAGTGACTGGGAAAGAGCTGTCAGAACAGAGCAGTGTTCTTGTGACGATGAGTGAGATCCCTTCCCCTTCCCATACATAGTACATAGTACATAGTACATAGGGAGAGTGTTGTACATTGTACACATACATACATACACATACACACACAAAGTACAAACCTGCTCTCTCAGCGTCTGTGAGCCAATAATATTGATCCCTTCACTAAAAGTGAGAGAGTGAAGATGAAGAACGATGAATGAGCACATACCTAGGTAATATTATTATATTGTGCTCCACACACATAATAGATTTAGATTATTATTACAACACATTTACAACACACCTAGCACACTCATGTATATTATGTTTTCTTGTGACATTTAAGATTTACAGATGCCGGACTGTTAATAAATATATTTATTATATATTATCCATTTTACTTATTCAAGGGAGCAAGTATTATCAGAATTTTTGCAAATCTTATAAATAAATAATAAATAATAGGACCATAGTTTTGCATTGACCATAATATGCTTTGGATATATGCAAATATTAGTTTACTTTCTAATAGTAAGTGGCATTAGTTGAAATCTTTATCTCGATTTAAATTAAGTTAATGAGTGGATATTTATTAGCGTCTGGATTTAGTAATCCCATTAAAATGGAATATTGAAATAGTGAAGATGTTACATATAATTTAGTTCATACAGTGTAACCCCTGTACCGAAGAGTATATAATAATATTTTAAATGAATTCCCTTTCCATTATACTATTTGCAGTCCCATTCCATTTGATTTTATATGAGATAGTCTCTAGTAGGAGTTTTACGGTGAATAGGGACAGTGAGTAAGTATATTGGTAGAAGACTGGATGAGTAGACTGATGATGAGAGTTGGCATACAGAAGACAGAAGAGACGAGACAATAGTCACAATAGAGATCGGAGAGCAGGGCCGTGGCAAGGAAAAGAAGTAAGTGAAGTAGTTCTGGAGTAATCTGGAGCTACGGCGAAGAAGAAGAAGAAGAAGAAGGACGGCTACAGAAACATCCGTCCGACACACAAAGAGAGCGACGGCAAAAAACAAAACAGATCCGAAATACTCTCAATGGATTCTTCTATTCCCATCTCTTTCTATTTCTACATATCTATAGTCTCTGTGTGTGTGTGTGTGTCCTTCTGTGTGTTCAATCTTAATAGATCGCAATAGAGTACAGAAATAACATGTACCCAAAATGGGATAATAATAATAACAATACAACTGAATTAGGTGCTACCTATAACTAATATATCTATTTAGTTGTCCTAATACTATATTTAGTCAAGAGTATATCCAACGAAACTGTTTTTTAATGTGAAACCTGCAAAACCTGAACGTAGGTTGCGAAATTAATTTAAATATATAAATTATATTAGCAAATATTTATTATATTATTATTATATAATATTGAAAAGCTATTGAGAGCGAATCATCCGTCGAAAGTCGACTATTTTAAACAATCAGAGGAGCTATCTAGCTATAATATGAATTTATAATTGTAGTATTTAATAGTATGGTTTTACGTTTACGACTGTTTATTATCACATTATAATCTAGCATTTAATTGGAATAAATTATGGAAGCCAGTCTACATAACATATATTATTATTACTGATATATCGAGATGTCATGCCTATTGAGAAATAATTGAGGAATAGCCAAATATTGGATATATAAGATATATAGTATAATATGTACCTATATACTATATATGTAATATTATTATTGGTATTAGGATTACTAATAATAAGCAGAGTTCTACAGAGGAAGCCGACACAAAGAGGGATGAGGAAAGTGTAATGGGATGAGGAAAGTGCGAGAGGAAGAAGCACTCACTCCACAGACTCCTCAGACTCCTCCGAAGGAATATATTTAGTCCATCCAACCAAACACCCATCGGCTTCCGTTCCAAAGGCAGATAAACAAAAACAAAACCCGTTCCTCAACCAAATATCTGTAATCTGTAATACAGTAATGTAGTATGTTATTTGTAGCCTAGCCGATTCCTTTAAGCCATGTCTACACTTTTTATTTTTATTCCTCCACTTACAACAATACAACTTTCTTTACGGAAATTCGCATTGGCAAGTAACGGATATATATACAAGTATATATAAATATACTAAAAACAGTTTCAAAAATTTTACGTTAACTCCTCTCTAAATGAATTAACCTAAAATTGTCAACTTATGCATACTCGAGGAAATACGGTAGTGGCTTTGAGATAAATCTGTTCTAATTCCTACCATTTATCCATCCATACCCCTGATCTATATTACGACTACTACTCTCAATCTTTCAATACTGCAAATTGTGCAAATGCATAAAAATATAAGGTGTGCGAGATTAGGTAGCATTTTAACATACAAGCTATAAACGGACAGACGAGTCTTTAGCTTTTGCTGATGAATGATCAACGAAGTATGTACAATCCTTTTTAGGGAATAAATTCCTCTCTTTTCATACATCTTTAAAAGCATTCAAATTTTGGAAATTTTTCAAATAAATGTAAACGTTTGCCCGTTACAGCAGTACAATGATTACATATTTAAATAGCAAACACTAGGTAAGTGTAGTGTATACCACTATGTTGATACATGACTCCAATGATTCATAATATGTCAAAAACATTTTTATATTTATTGGAAATTATTTTATTTGGGTCAAGTGGGTCAAGGTCAAACTGTAGTGTACTGCATACTAAAAAGGTACCTAGTTTTTATAACCTAATTCAAATGAGGGAATTCCGACACAGATTAGTTTCCAATAAATAGGCTATGGTGCTACATAAAACCTGTACATAATATAGTACATATAACAAATATTGACATTTGTTCTGTTGGTTGAATATCAAACACTATACTAGTATCTAAAAAACCGAACCAAATCGAGTGTGCCTATGTACCGGCAGTGTCCAATTTTACATACCAAGGAACTATGGACCTCCTCTTTCGAATTCTGAAAACAGAATTGAAAAAAGTTGACGTGTTCGAAAGTTAGAGTGAACACGTCCGTCCGTCCTGACAAACAAACGAACTACGAGGGAGGAGCTTAGCCATACCTATCTGTGTTAAAGCTCCGCTTTACTCTTTTCTCTCACTCTCTTCCCATAATATACCTGCCGGTACATAATAAGTACGGGACATAAAACGGGACTAACATGATGGGTAATTTGGTAATTTCTATCTATGAATTGAATTAAATTGAATTTATTGAAGCAAGAATAACCGTTTCTTGTCTTCCTAACGTCTTGCTAATAAACAGTACTACTATGTATAACAAAAGATTAAGGCTATCAAAATAAATAAGCAATTATCAAAATAAATATGATTGTATAAATTGTCAATTTTGTGTGAAAATTTTGTGAAATTCATATATCACATTGAATTCGTCATAGGTACTTTCTAATTATTTATTGTCGTATATTTTTGTCAAAACTTGAAAGGGTTTTACTTTGGTTGAGATGCAAGGGCATGGAGCCGAGGGAGCTCCACAAATACGCACTACGGTAACAAAATGACTAAATGAGAATTATGTAAGACAACTTAGATCACTATTCTGTTATAGAAAGTAGAAAAAATAGTGTGCATATGCAATGCAATTATTCACTGACTTATATTTAATGTTTTATTTAAAACTGTATCGGGCAATACCTATATAGTGATCTAACGTATCAATTTAATCAATTCAATAGAATATTTATCCTTGTCAGTAGCCAACATCATTAAAAATATTAATTACGTCATTACCTTACAATAATTGTTTCATTATACTAAATAAACTGTTATGGGAGGGTTCAGTAACTGTGAATATCAGTCAGCAATTAGTGATTTTGTACCTCGGCCTATTCCAGTTTCTTTTTGATGATGTAATTACACATTATAATATTATTGAGTTTCCAAAGTAAAAGGCAAGTACATACATTGTGGACTAAACCACTGGACAACATTCAGTGTTACGTACATTGAACACGCAATATCTAAATGAACCTCAGAAATGTATCAAGGTTTTCCATTTCAACATCTTGTTTAAATATTTCTTTGTTTTAACTTATGTGGTGACTACCGGCTTGTCCTTAGCATAACAATCTTCAATCAAATATAGTTTAGCTGTAACTGCAGGTTTTTGTAATCGTTTTGCATTTTGCATAGAACAGAAATACTTGACTTCACTTCAATAGGTGGTTTACAATTTCCAGAGATAAGTAATGTGATATTTTCCCCGATACCAACTTACTGATATGAATTCTCCCTGTCCCTACTCCGCATGCCGCCGTAATTTGTTTCGTGCTGACAAATTCACTTTTTCTACGTATTGAATAAATCTACTGATCGATTAAGTTTTCTACCCCTGATTTAATCATATCCGACCGTCAATGTAAGTGCAAATAATTAGAGTAGAGTAGGTACTCAGGTAGTAATCTTTAGTAAGTTCTTGGTATGAAGAATATCAAGAATAGAAACATAAATAGAAACATAATATATAGACATAGTACTTAGATGTACTCATTCACTCCAGTTGCTGAGGACTGAGGAGGACTCCAGCTGATAGTATACGAAATACGAAGAGGAGTCGAGACAATAATAATATGAGAGTCGATTGTCTCTTTCTGTAGGACGGAGTTAATGGTGCAGTTAGGGAATTAGTGTTGACGAGGCGATTGTTTGTGGTGGAGGAGGAATTCTAACTAAATTCGATATAACTAAATGCTTATTAGCATGCCATGTTGGCCATGTATGTATGTGAGATGCCATTTATGTATTTGTAGAAGATGCAAAGAGATATTGAGGAGAGAGAGAGGAACCTCTCATCTCCTTTCTTCCTCCTTCGCATCCCGCATCACTCCACTACAATTTCTACAATACATAATAATATATAACTACAATTAGTATGTACTGCGTACCTATGTCGTCATATTATGGTACATAGTAAATAGGTACTCTTCTGTATGTACAGTCTGTACATACACATACATGTATGTATGTACGTCGAATAGTATAACTAGTATAATATATAGGTATATAGGTGTATAATATAAATAGAACATAATAAATGTGTCCTAGGCACGTCGATACACTTTCCTCATTTCCATTTTTAGGAGCACTAACCCCAATTATCAATATGTAATTACACTAGATCGTGCGTGATCTGTGCAACGGGAAACGTTCAATTACAAATATTCAAATTGTCAGTTTCGCGGTTTCACTTAGGTGCTTAGAGTAATATATGTGAGACCATGCATAAAGAGTAGGAGGTATTTCAACTTTATTACTAACTAAGTAGTAACCCAAGTTTCTTCTTCAATTGATATCGTATTTCAAAATTTTCTGAATTGAAACAACAACTTTATTTCTGTCTCGCACATGCACTCGCCTTTTTTGTGAACTACCGTTTCACGTTAAATCTTTAGATTTAAGTATAAGCTTTAATAATGGCTTATATTTAATGGCACCTCAAAAATACTTACTTTACCTAAACTATTTATGCTTACCTTGCCTTAAATATGATAATTTACCTCAAATATAATAATGCAGCCTAAACTTTCAAAAGCACCTTAACAAATGCTTACTTTCCCTAAACTTTTACTTAAAAAAACTACAAAAATACTAATGCAACCCTCATTATAATGAAAATACCTAAAGTTAAAATACGTTAAAATAAGTCTTACATTACTTAAAAAATTGTATGTTTCTTGTAATTTGTCTTTGCCTGTTACTTATCTATTACTATCCCCAGGCTGCCCAGACAGTATATGCTTGTATAATAGGTATATTGGATATTATATTATGGATAGTATGAATATTATAGATACGTATATAATATTAATACGGACGAGTATCCCGACAATGCGTAATAAGTTGCTAATGTCAATTAATATATTATGTAGTAAAGTAAAGCCGCGCAGAATGACGCAGTGAAACGATGAAAAAAACAATTTTAAAATAAATAATTGGGGAGATATCGGTCGAAAGACTGATAACAGGGGATTTAACTAAGTAGTTGTGCAGCTTTAACTTTGGCTGGCCGACCTCTTTTCATTTTGTGTCCTAGCTGAATATATTTTGCGTTTGAAGGTATAGAACACAGTTTTAGCTGCATAGCTATCCCCAACGTGCGCTTACACAAGTATTTCTTTTGGTAACGGACAGGAACATGCCGCATTCATCTAATATTGAATATTGGTTCTAAAGCTGACATTAGGTTGCTGAGGTTGTATATATGTTACCGGTAAAATCGGTAATTAGGCATTACCGGTAATGCCTAGACAATAACGGTAATGTTCCTAAAATTGCAGTTTTTGGGTCATAACACTTGTACGATACATTTTGAATTAATATTGAATTTATGAGTTTGATTAAGCAGTTAACGAGGAATAAGAAAAGTGTCCCATCAAACCTATGCACTGGGCTATGAAAAATGGCCATTTTACAACCAGTTGAATTTTAAAGCACTGTAGTATCGCCATTTTTCATAGTACAGCGTGGGTTGAGGCGGCACTTCTGATTCCCGTTAATTATTACCATTACCGTTATTGCCTAGACATTGCCTGTTATACAATTGTACTTTCTCATTAAGGGATCAAATGAACTGACGAGAGATTTGTATTTTGTTCAGAAAAGTATAGAAAAGTCTTTGAGCCGAATTATGGTGGCCTCTCGCCTGATGTGTCTTTCTGTCTAGGACATTCATTGCTGTTTTGTATTTCTGTAGAGGTGGAGGTTGGGGAATATTTAAGGGAAGACGGGGCACTCAATTTGACATTGGAGAGAGAAGGAAAGAAAGAGCCCATCTGCTAGCCATTACAATAATCAAGTAAACTTCTTCGACGAGTGCATTCATTTGTCACCAACTTACTTTTACTCATTTGGCTTATACTTAAAAATATTATACTCTGCCAAGCATCAGAATGCTCCATTCCATAATACTACACGTACCTTTACCTAACCTACCTAGAACAATTTTCACAACTATTGTTCGGTTAATATTTTTACTAATATTTTTACTATAATAAACATAATTTTAATTAATACATGCGTAATTGGGGACTTGCGTTCTTACGAGTAAAGCTGTTAACCAGTTAAAGTTTTACCAGCGAGTAAAGTAGAGCGAGTAAAATGTCGTGTATGATGGGAATCAAAACATGGGAATGACCTTCGCCAATTGCTTCAGCCGTTTACCGATCCTAGAATTTAGTTTTTGTTGGATAGTTCTGACCTGACCAATACAATAGCAATATATGGTTTAGTAATTAATTAGTGTTGCTAAGGAGCTCCACTTCTCCCTCCTCATCTTTGCATTTTTAGTTACACTTATAATATATTCAAATTGCTCTTCAAATAGCAAAAGTACAGTTAGTTTTTGGCCAGATTAAAGCCTAATTTATAGTTTCACTTTCGTGTCACTTTCCTCCAAGAAAGACACATGAAATGACGGTTTCCATGATTTCTTCCTAATTTCTCTGCCTTCACGCAGTCAAAAGTTAAAATATTTTAACTTTTGGTTTCTTTCACTCGTCACTCTCACTCATAGAGGAAATGTATACTATCTGTATAACAGGGGCTTAACAACTCTAGTACTTTTTACAAATTACTTTTTTACTTTTTTACTTTTTTAGATTTGAGTTCCCCTTTTATTTATGTATGTAGTTAACAGTAGAAAAGTAGAAATTGCTAGATCGTGCGTTCTGAGAATTTCGTTTTGCCTCTCTCACTCAATTGAGCGTCCCTCTCCGTACTTGTGGGTTACTTTTAAGTTGGTAAGACATATATAATATATACCTATAGCTACTATATATTTGCTATGTACTGTTTACTTTCACTGCTTTGTTTTGTTTTGTAATGTTTTGCAATTAAACACAACAGCCAAGGAAAGCCTGTTTCGTGGCACTGTTTCGTGTATGATAATGATGATATTATTGTATGTATGTTGACCATGGGGAAAGTAGTTACTAACTAACTAGTCAGTTGAATAAAACTGGATTACAATAATTAGATCAGGATAATCCAAAGTATTTGTACAAATATTTATTGGCAGATATGCTTACTTACTATATAGATGATATATAGTAGTACTGTATATGTACAATAGAGTTGGTGATGAAGGAAAGTTTTCCGTAGTGACTACTATATTATATACCTTTGTTCCGTCTCCATCTTTCACCACAAGACACCACATGTACCCAATGACATAATACTTTGTCTCATTTCTGTAAATCTCTCTGTTGGGTCTCGGGAGACTTGAGATGAAGCTATTCTTACACTTTACACTTACAGCACCCAACTTTTAAATAGTTTACTATTGAATACTCTTTACATAGAAAATTGTAGAAATAAATAACAGGCAAATAATATGACTCAGAAGAAGAAGAAGAAAAGAAACACCAATGCAAATTCAGACTAATCAGTGGATAGAAGATACCAAAGATAATTTTCTTCTTTTTATTGTACTACTGTGTACATTACACTGCAGTGCCAACGCGAACTAAATGTACAATCAGTTAGGTGCTATCGTAGTTATGGTGTCACTGTTTACTTAATTCTATTTCGGTATAAAATAGTATTCCAATATTTTATTTCTTATAAGAATAGAATAATATGAAGAAAGAAGAATAAAATGGGAGGAGGAGGAGGAGGATGGAGGGGAAGCGAATGATCTCGAAAGGTCACTCGCTCTGTCTGCCTGTCTGGTTGCATAGCGAAAATCTTCCGAAAATTAATGCACAATGTCTTTTCGCACAACACATTCGCCAGAATATTCCCAGAATAAAAGCATATTATATTACTTATATGATACATACTCATATCATTATCATCTCAGGGATACTCTCTCTCTATACTATACTGATACACATAGAGTTATGTATATACGATACGTAGTATATGTACATACATACACACACTGCAGACAACACTCATTTCACTTGAGAGGAGAATAGACGACAGGAATGAGGATGAGAGTCGACACTTTTCTCCGCCACTACACTCTTTCTCCCACATTCCGTCCCGTCACACACAACCCTCAGCACTCAATAGATGAAGATCATCTATTTCTTTCAAGATATCTACATAGTATTAGTAGTATGTGTACCTGTACAGATAATAAGCTGTGCAACCACTTTGTATTTATGAAAATGAGGTAAAGCAGCCACTGACATTTATAAGTAAATAGACAGAATAATATGGAATACTGTCAATATAATCTACAGATGTATGTGGGGCTGTGGGACCCTTCGGATTTCAGCCTTTATCTTTGAATGGGTTAACATTTTTAAAATCCGTCTTCTATGGCAATGTAGGTACATGAATTTTGTATATAAACTCCTATGGTTCTCTGTGCAGTACTTTTGACATATAAAACCATTGTATTAAATATTTGCTATCTCTTTTATATGTACATATCGCTGGGCTTGTGTGCATGTGTGCATATCCCAATAACATACACAACAAAAATGCAAAACGTTCTATTCTATTGCATTCATAGAGTTCCATGTCTTTATTACTGTACTACTGAATTGTTTCCCTTCACAGGGAGCTAAATGCTACTTACCGTTGCCTACATACTTAATGTTACCTATTGCAAGATATAATTAGTATTTTATGTAGTTTCCTTATTCACAAGCAACTTGCTATATAGATTGTTTATTACTGGATTGATCAGATGTGGTACATTTCTTATTAAATTAAATTCCAAAGAAGACAACCTTGGCGATTATGTATGAAAAATATTGCATTCATGTGATGCTACTGGGGCTTCCAAGACAGAGTTTGATGCGATATAAAAACCCCGGAAGGAACTGAGAGCTTGTTATATAGAGTATGTAGAGGGGAACAATTAACAACCTATACAACAATATACACAGACTCACAAAGACAAGCCCAACCCTCTAAAAGTACATTTGTAAAATATTTTGCCACTTAATCTCTAGATTAGCAATTGTACGTTTTGGTCTAGCCGCATAACATATATATATTTTTATAAAATTACTAAACCATTTTAGAGAAGAATTTAGGAGGCTAAGAATGAACATAGGCGAATTTTCTAATTATAAAAACTTTATAAAATTGAGTATGTAAGGACTGGTCATATTTGGCGGTCTAATTTAATTTTCCTTAGATCTTATGATATCGACATTTTAAAAGATATTTCAACAAAGTTCAACAAATCATGCGTAGACAGGTAGATACAGATATTCGCAATGTTTGCACCTATATAGGTACATTATGCTAACTTGAAAATGCAAACTATGCCATATCAATGATGATATCAGAAAAGTACATTAACCTACATTTGCAATGCAAAAACAATAAAAGAGAGTCTATTACATACAAAGTTTAGTTAGTATACATTTTAAAATGTAGTCTCGGCAACTTCCTTGCTCCTTAATTGTAGAATTAGATGTTTAAATGTGCGGTTGGTGGTTGGCACCTTGTCACCTACCTTCTACCTGGGAACTATTCATCCAAACTATTCAACTCATAACATTAACTCATTAACTTATTTAATATAAGTGACGAAGAGAGTATATAAATAGTACAGGCAGATGGAGTTTACACGATTCACGAAATGCACCTGAATCTTCTGATAAAGTGAATCTTCTAAAATCTTATTTTTTAAATATTAATGCTATGCCTTTTATTAGCCTCTAATTTAGTCATTTTGCTGGTAGATCATATTTTATTATACTATTGTATGCATAGAATGAATACAATAGAATAATATGAAGGCGGGGCGGAGTAGCGGAAGAGGACAGTGTAGTAGTATCTCATCTCTCAAAGTCAATCTTGTAGTTTGCACTACGGAGAGAGAGAGATGAGGATACACAATTTACTCAATACTTACCCATCGACATTCACATAATACTGTATGTACACTATTGTATTAAGATATTACATATTATCTCTATTGGTACATAATATTATAATCAGAGAAACATCTCTCATCTCTAATTCCCTTGTTAGACAAATAATACATACAAAATAATACATATATTATATATAGTAAGTACATGATGATGATAAGATGTATCTCTTTCCCCCAAATGACGCATCAGCAGATGTAGTTCATCTGCAATCCGGGAGCGAGTCTACTGTTGACTGCCCTGGCACGAAGGCTTTCTTCCGTCTATTGACTACACAGTTTGTGAACTTTTAGTTTTAGTTTAGTCCATGTGTTGTGCATCTCAATGTTATTATTATGTACGTATGTTGTTCGGGGCAGTCCGACCGACAAAATAATTTTTTATCTTTTTCAAAGAGTATTTACTAATATATGCGAGATCCATGGGTCAACAGTGAAATATCAAAATCGCGTGAATAATAAATATTTTTGCAACAAACAAATAACACAATCGGCGGCATCCGTCAAACAATGTCTCCAACCATAGTATTGTTTATTAGTATATTCGACAAGAGAAACTCCAGAAAAACTACTAAAACTACAATCATAATTTTTAAGCAAACAGCTTAAGCAACGTACTGTGTATTGCTAATTAATATCTTTAAATAACTAAACAACGTTATTTATACTGTGGACAACTTATTCCGCAGGATTGGTACAAAACGGGATGTAAGTTTTTTACATGCGAGTTGTGCAGAGAAGGGACGGAGACGGAAGCCGTGTATGTATATGTACCCATTATATTTACATAAGTATAAAGAGTATTGTTGTTGTTCCCTGTAATCTTGTTATTATTTTGTCTACCTCCACCCCGATCCTCCTAAACTCCTAAACAGTAATGCTATTTGAATTTGAGTATATGTCCCTGAGAAGGACGAATGAATTAAATTCTACATAATTTGATTTACAGGGGAACACAAAAGCTGATGTCCGTTGTCCCTGTCTGCCTTATTGTTATTTCTGTTAGGTACCTATATCTGTGCCTACTAACTTTATTGTAGTACTCTCACGTACTTGAGATTGATTTCCATATTTATGTTTTAACTAATGACTACTGTCTACCAACTATTTATTGTAATTTAAAAAAGATGAATTTGTGAATACCTACTCAATTGCTACTCAATACTCATTTTTATATTCCTGTAATCACCAGACAATAACCATAGCTATAATACAAATATTACAAATAAAATACATACGTATAAATCCATAGAAAACGGTGACCAGTGTGAATTACTTGTAAATAATTGAGGTTATCATTGTTATCATAATTGTGTGGAGTTGATGTATTCTTGGCTATGGTGTCTTGTCTGGATGATAAGGGAAGGAAAGAAATGCATACAACAAGGGGGCTCCTTTGGACTCAGACTATAATTATAGGAGACATTATGTATATAAGATGTAAATGTAAGTATACATGTAAGCATGTCGGTATTCGATTATTGTTCCTTCCGCGTCCGCCATTCCCTATTCACCCCAAAAAGCGGACAAAGCTAGAAATGTAGGATTCAACAATTCTGAGGAGACCAGAGGGTGAACTACTTAGGTACCTCTAGGTACTTAAATATATATAATATAAAGGGAAGGATCATAAATGCACGGAAGGAGATCCTCGACAGTGCCTTCTCATTCATTAACTGAAACTGAACCAATTCAACTCGAAAGAAAAACAAGTCATTGTCTTAAAACTGTGGATACGTAAATCGGTATGTGAATAACAAGTTGTAGAACCACGTAGGTACTTTTGGAAACAATGCTTTTACTAGAATTACTACTACTAGAAGTACTTACTTGGAGAGGATGAGAGGATGAGTGAGTGAGTGAGATGTTTGTTTGTCCAGCAGTCTTCTTCTATTGTTCTCCTCCAGGAAATAATGTATTATTGTACTTAATATTGTTGAATATGTATGCAGTACACATTTGGACTAAATATCAATGAATAAGAATTTGTGACACAAGCAAAGTGTTTCCAAGATAACAGAGGAATGAATGGTCAGTTGTAGTATCTGTAAGTACCCTCCTGAGTACCCACGTCTCACTCACAATAATAGTCTTTGCTACACACACATTCCTTGTACCTAAACACAAACAATTGTCAATTCCTATCCTGGCTGACTACAATATAACTATAATTCTAAGTAACAATGACAATGGAACTTGTTGAGGTTGAGACTGTGACTGAAACTATTGTCAATTCACTGCACTCTCATCACTGTCACTAACAATAAGTACAAAATTACTTTAAAAAGTGTAGCAATAGTATTCTGCGAAACACAGCTTTGTACATAACATAGAAAATAGCATTAATGATTGCTTTCTAATTAAGTTAGGCCTAAAGTCTTTGCTACCCATTCCACGTACACTGACAACGACAACTGACGATGAGGATTACAGAAAAGTCTCACCGAGTTGCACTTGCCTACGTGAAAAAACAACGCAATGGAATCATTAGTACTTTTAAGAAGAAGAAGAAAGAACAATCACAAATTGCCCATAGACATGGCTGGTATGAGTGGTATGGCAGGCAGATGTGTATTTGTGTATTCTCTAGTTTCTTCACTCAGTCCGTCACAGATACAAATACAAATAGAAGAACAAACGATCTCCTCCTGCGCTATGTTAGTCTTTGATCACAATTTCATTTTAATCATAAATCTAGCAAGTAAATAGTTTCAAAATACAAAATAAAGATAGTTGACGTCACAGAGTTACAATTCAAACGAATATTATTTAGACTTGAGTTAATAAATAATTTGAGGAATGAGAGCAGTCAAGTCAAGTCAATTCAAATCAGAAATCACTCTTTAAGTACACTAAGACACTTTATGACAATGACTTTACGTTACTTATGTCAAAGTCCTTCAACAATCAAAGTAATGAATTGATTGGGAATGAATTTGTAAAGCAGTCGAGTGGCGGAGGTGAAAAGTCTCCTCAAAAAGAGATCTCCTCATAAGTTGGGGTCAGGGAGGAACTCCGAAGAGGAATGAATAACTCTGTGGTGATAGTTGTTGGATGTATGTAGTGTAGATTGTAGATAGGGTGTTTAAATAAAATAGAGACAGAGTTGCCCCTGAGAGTACAGTGCAGTAGTTGTTGCGGAGAGTGTTTCAGACAGAAGAGTTCGGATAAGAATGGGAGATGAGAATGGGAGATGAGAATGGGAGATGAGGATGAGAATGGGGTAACAGTAACAGTCAGTAGAAATAGCGGTGGCAGTGGCAGGAGTCGCAGGTCGCATTTGTCTGCTCTTCTACTCTGTTACACCGACGGATCTATTGTGTTCTCTAAGAGATCTAACAGAGTATGGGGATGCTGGCTGGCTGTCTCGTTCGTATGTGTATTGTGTATGTAGTGTATGTATTTGTACTATGTAGAATGTATGCATTCAAAGTGAGTGAGTGAGAAACCCGGTGAGGGTTGTCTCTTAGAAGATCTACTTAGAGATCTCTATGTATTTCTGTGTGATTGTTTGGTGGAGTACAGAAGCAGTAGCAGTAGCACTACAGACGTAAAGTAAAGTAAGTCTGTATTTTGTATTGTGGGTATTGGGTACAAGGTACAACTGCGATGCGATGATGAGAGAGCCAGAGAGAACTTGTGCACTCCTTTTTTGAGTTGATTTTATTATGGGCTATTCCGCTTGGGCTTGGGCTTGGGCTTGGGCCCCACTCTCAACCTCAACTCTGCACTCTCAAGACTCTGCACTCTGCACACTCTCTCATCTACACTCTACACTACCTTACTTGGCATTCTTATAACTAACTATTTCTTACTACTACCTATCTAATGTACACAGTCTTTACCTAGTATTCCCTATTCCCAAAAAGTAATACAAATTACAATGGCACACACACACACAGAAGTAGGGGTACCTAGCTACCTAGCTAAGTAGGGTTACGTACCTACGTAGGGCGCCCGCCCGTTCTTCCGTCCGATGTTCGATGATGATGACGTTATAGTATATTGTATATAATATAATAAATAGTATTAGCGAAGTAAGCAAGGTGACGGCTAAAAAAAGAAAATCCCTCTTTATAATAATCTTTATAATAATAGGAATACGAATAATAGGTCCACGACAATGTAGTACTGGCCATAGGTTTACATCATAGTCGTCATTAGGTACATTGTATATATTATTTAATGTCTATGTATAAATAAGTGGACACAAGTAAGTATTTAATTAGTAGGCTACCAATTATACATCCATAATATCCATATTTAATGTCGGTATGCTGTAAAAACGAATGTACCTAAATGAAATGAATAAAATATGTAATATGTTGCGATTTGTACTGAAAATCAGTACGATTTATTACTTATTAAGCCAATCTCTAGTATTAGCCAATCAATCTAAACTAGTTGGGATTGATTGGGACTTCCTAGAATTGATCAAATGTATGAATGCCAAATTCTGTCTGTGTGTGTGCCACAAAATGGCTAATCAGCGCACCTTATACTAGTAATACACACCACTGACACCACTTCATTACTGTAGCTCTGCTTTTCATATTTAAGTTACTACTTGCTTATTAATTAATTAATTCATACTACACACAAATCATATCATGGCATTTCTGTCTTCACGGTCCAACACTTTGCTGCATAGTTATATGATAGTCGGTTTATTCTACATAGCCCATATAGTATCTTTGGAATAATATATTAATTAGCTACGGAAAGGCTATTTAACAATTATCACTACAATACTTTTTACTACCTTCCCTCTATCTGCCATCTGTTAATATAACAATTATTGTTCAGTGTACTGAAGATTAGTAATATTGTATTGTTATTAGTAAATTGGATGGGGTGTGTAGAAGCAAAGATGAGAAGAGGACACTACGGGATTGCGACTTGCGACAGAAATACAGATGCAATGTTGTACAAGGATGTTATTATTATGCATCGCCAGATACATTATAAGAATGCGAGAAGAAGTGAGCACTCACGATACCTATCTATGTTATTAGTCTCTACTTGATATTTTGACTGTTGTGTCACGAGCGAGCGGTGGATGGTGGTCGAGCGAGCGACCAGAGGATCCACTTATACTTAATGTAATGTTAGGTTACGGGTTGGAGATTTGCCTACACCACTATGTGGGTTACGGGTTGGAAAAATCTCACTGGCGATACATAGGGACACCCGAGCGGTTCGGTTTATTATATCATCACACACACACACTACGATCCTCAGCGGAGTATTCCTACATTACACACAATAACTAACACACAGAAAGTAGCAATTTCGTTGACACTCTTCACAGAGTGAGTGACAGAGAGAGAAATACGAAATATCTACAAACTCCACACCCAATCACACAATACATAAAACTTCATTCAGAAATAGTAATATTGCAAGGACATAAGTAGTACAAGGTACTTCAGTAATAGAAATAACGTGTGCAATAAGTGAATTTTTACCTAAGCCTTTCTCTGCATACCTGACATTTTAAAAAATACATGTAAATGGATAGCCAATACAATACGGTACCTTCGAATTGAAACACCGTGTACATATTGCATGTAGGTACTAGGTAGGTATAGATAAAGTAATGTAATACAGAGTACAGAGCTGTATGCAAATAAAAGTATGTATGTACAGATATGTAGCCAATAATAATGATGTGAACAAAGCAGAACAGACTCGGGATCGAGCCACAGCACAACAGAGTTACTATTTGTATTACAGTAAATATATAAAAAATGAATCGAGGCATCCATCGAGGCATCCATCGAGGCATCCAACGCCAACTAGACAACTAAGCTGACTAGTAATATCTAGTAATAAATATTAATAAGGTAATAATATGTATTGTATGATACAAGTCAATACTAGAGTAGAGTACAGAAGGGAACAAATGCAACAACTCAAAAAGATCGGATCTCGTTGGAGAAGAGATCACAGCATCAGTAGATGAGCATCTTCTAGTTAGGAGCAAGGAGTTGCCTGCTCCTTCTCTGTCTGCCTGTCCCGTGTGTGTCTACAGATACTCTTGTAGTCTACAGATACTCCTCTTCTTTTTATTCATCTCTCTATTCTACATCTCTTTCTTACTCTTTCTTCTTAAGTACCAAGTAAGACTCGGTACACATCTACTATACGTATTAAATATTACATAGATACAATTTGCTCATTCTCTTCTCAAACAGGACTCAGACACTCACATGCAGAGTGCACATGCATCTCTTCATCCACACACAATGTATGTAAAGGGGACACCCCATAAATACATATCAATATTATGTTGCATACCAATATGTATGGCTAGAGTAGCTACTATTTACTATTTAGTATTTAGCTACAGATTTTCAGTAGCACAACACACGCAATGAATATTATTAGCTATTGGTATAATTGTACTCACCATTTAATTATTATTATTATTATTATTATTATCCCTTCCCATTGGCCAACTACAATTATGATGTACCCTCACTCACTGTTATTAACTATTATAGTCATTATATACACATACATATATTTCAACCTGCATTAGCATAAATACATTAATAAATGTACATATAAGTACAGATAGTGTTCATTTCATAAGTGTTCATTTAATAATAAATAAAAACAATTGTTGCAATTTTGGGCCAAAAACGTCATTTGAAAAAGTGATGAAAGCTGTCTAAGTAGAATGTTTTAATGTAAACAATTCAATGGGCACAGTTTAATGCATACAGATAGGACACTTTTGCAAATTCAAGCTATTTTGATGATTTTTGCAAATTGTATACATTCTTGTGTTTAGGGTTTTCTGGTCGTGTGTGCGTGTACGTGTATACTATGTATGTACTAAACTGTAATAGTTATTAAAACGGATTAAATGATAACCTTAAAACCTTTTTAAAATATTATTGTTAGCCTGACGCAGCAGATACCATAGACATGCAATAAATAACACAATTCTGTGACTGATGTTAAGTTTGAGTGCTACTTGCATATTAATAAGATAATAATATTGATTACTGATGGTCGATTCATGATCAGGAATTCATTTATCTATTTACACTCATACACTTTCAGCAGCATAAATCCTGTTTATTAGATATTTCATTTAGTGAAACAAGGTTTTTCAAACGCTATCCGCTATTAAATGATTCTTTATTATTATATTCATGCAATGTATGTACACTTATCGTAGTTATTGTATTGTATGGGGTTGTTTTTTTAAAGTCTCTAAAACTCATCTAAAGTATTCAAGTGGTCTGTTTGACTCATTGTTAGCCCGATAGTAGTAAGTAGTATTAGCATAGCATGGGAAATGTACCCGTAAATAAATGGGATGAGAGTGGAGGTATTTAGTTTAGAGTTTATAGTTTAGGTATGTGTGGATATGGTTACAAGTTACAAATACATACAATAATATTGCGCAACTATAGGAGATAAGATTAGCTTATAATAGAAATACATTGGTTCGTTGTTTATTGCTTACATGGAAGGAATTGTCCCCTGTCTCTATTCTCTGTGTGTTTAGTTCTTAATGTTCTCCATACTTGCGTAGTGAACTATCTGTACATATTGCGTATTACGTAATACAAAATACAAAATAGAAAAATACAAAGTAGCCAAGTAGCGTTTCTTGGTAAGCATATACTTATAGCTTATAATATGATATACTACAGATGTACTAATATAGTATGATATAGGGAATATAGGGAAAGGGAGATTAGCCAGGACAAAGATAGGCAAGTAAAGGACAATAGCCAGACTCTTTCAAAATCTTTCTTCTCAAATGAACACTAACTATTGTTTTCCATTAAAATCTTTATGGTGGCTGACTGACTGGTTGGATTGGATGGGTTCCTTGTTTTCCAAAGGGAGAGGGCTATTGTGTTACATCCATCCATCCATTCCTCACAAGCGTTCCTCTGCATTCAACAATCTGTGGGAAAGAATCGGAAGAAGGACCCGTTTCACAATCTCCATCCACGACAATAGAAAATTCATCTCCGCTCCCTTCCGAGCTAGGCTCCTTCGCTCCCGTGCCATGTGTGCATCTGTGCATTCTACATCTTTGGATGCGGATCAGCAAAAAGAAGCTTCTTATTCTCCCTTGTCTTCCATTTGTTGTTCTCATTCTCATACTATATGCTATACATATATATATTACAGATGTGTGTCCCCATACTACTTGGGGTGATCATCTGAATATACTAAATATATTTATTCTACAAATACAACAGAAGTAATACTTAATATCGTAAGGATAGGTAGTGTATGTTCTGTAGACAATTGACTACTGACGATTACTAGTGAGTCTTTATGGACGGTTACCTTCAGGACATTCTCTGAGAAATAAATGCAAAATAGAGGTCGGATCAAACAAGGATTTTGTCATTCCATTTCATTCTACTTATTTAATACAATTAGTACATTTTGTTTGACTATTCGATAAATTATTCGATTTAATTGGATATTGCAAAAAATAGTATAAAATAATATGATGGCAACAACATATTACTAATATATTATAAGATCTGTTTGTGTTTATATTTCCCTCGTCGAGAAGCCGTCCTAGAAAACTTTCTCAGATGGTAATCCGAGCAATATTTACTAGATTGAGAAAATACTTTCAATTTAGTTTAATTTAATTCCCAAATGGAAACAAAAGCGAGGATTATGCCAATTACTTTCTATTTAGTTTCCTTGCAGATATGAAGTCTCAGATTTAGTACTTAGCATTTTTGAGCGATCCCAGCTCTAATTTATTGATAACACACGACAACGTACCATTTATAAATGGTTACTAAACCCTAAACTAATGTTTTACGATATCGGTGTGAGTGAGTTAAGGTACAATAGCTGTAGGTCCCAGAGTACACTTCCAGTGAGCGACTGTACATATGTAGTATAAATAATAAATAATAAATAAATAAATAATAAGACGGAATAAACTGACTACACGACATACCGAATAAATATTTTGCTAAAAGTCGATTTCCAAGTAGATAGAAAGGTGATCCATATTCACGCCTGCAGTTTTTTGGCTCACATTAACCCCTTGTTCTTTATTTCACCATTTTACCCAGGACATTTTACACAGAATACGCTGCACATACAATTTGATTCTCAGGACTCCTATCCTAACCTCCCCCAACTCATTCCATTTGAGAGACATTTCAATTGAACCCTGTGAAGTTAATCTCACTAAAATGATGCCCATTTACCCATATTATAAGATTGTCCAATTATTTTGATCATAATGAAAATGATGCCAAACGCTTGTTCTTTTGGGGAAGGTTCGGAGCACCACGCACACGGTCTGCGATACGGGATACTCTTCGCTCACATACACAATTATAATTTAAATCAGGGCCGATTTGGTTATTGTGGCCGTAGAGTCTTTCTAGACAGACATTAGCATAGCAATTCAAATGAGGCTCCTTATCTTCCTACTATACAATGTACAACTTACAACACAATTACATGTTGGTATGGTATGGTGAGTGAAACGGTAAGCTTTTTATGGCTTGTAATTAATCGGCACAGAATTTTACTGAAAAGGTCACAGAAATATAATTTAGCAGATTTACTTATTGTGGCACATTTTCATATTTTAATTTACTGATTTTGCACCTTAAGTTACTAAAGTTAGCACTCGCACGTATAATTCATGTTTAATTAGAAAATTATCAGTCAAATAAATTTATTAATCGAAT
>JAQFYC010002511.1:0-25197 GCA_034694165.1 Tomocerus mixtus
CCAGGTTATAAGGGGATCCAAAATGTTGAAATTTTTTCTAAGTCCCAATGGGGGACAATATGGAATAGGTTTATTAATTGCACGTTTAAAAACAGGAGTACATAACTACAGTACTACAGTAATGATGGGATACCGTGGATCTTCTAAAGTACATATTCTAGTATATACGAATGGATTATCTATGTAGTGGATGAATGTAGTTGTCCAGTTGTGTTGTGTATCCTCAGCTATTTAAAAATGTATATGTATAACGCTAATATGAAGGCTGTGCTTATGAACTTATTATGAATATACTCTGAGTAAGAACGGTAAGACAACAAGGATAAACTGTTTGATTTTTCTTCTTCTTTTCCAACAGCAATTCCTAGAAAGATGAAGCTTCTGATATCGAAACATAAAATGTAGAAATGAAAAGTTAATGGAAGTAGAGTCTGAAAGTATCTACGTATATTGATTGAGCAAACAAGGAACTGACAGAAATAGTTTATGCCGTTTGAAATGATGATTCTCTTGAAACCTTTACATTTATTCATTCTCGGCATTACTTATTGCTAGATTTGCTTAAGGAAGGCTAATGGAGACGGAACACTACTAACAAGGACAAACAGAAAACTTAATGTTAAGAGGTTCTCTTAAAACATTTCAAAATAAAGTAACAATTGGCCATAAATCTGTTTCTTCCAAATTCGAATTTACTATCAGTTTCAGATTATCTTAAAAATAAATTGAATTATTAATTTGTCTTTTGTTAATTTAATTGTTTATCAAACAATTACGTAAAAGTAATATAAACAATACGTAAGTAGGGTAATAAGTTTTTTATTGTCAATTGAAGCTTGCTTGGCACATATAATACAATATTAGCACAGTTATATAATAAACCCAACTCCGTTGAATTGTATGTAATGTTGAACTGTCAAGAAAGGTTCGTATAGGATTATTTATTATCATTTTTGAGTTAATAGAATAATTTTTAGTATGCTTATGCACTGATTTCTAGAAAATTGGAAACCAATAATCAGTTTTTTGATATTGCAAAAGTACATCATAGTATAGACTTTCACCTTAGTATTGTATTAGGACGTATGTTCTTCAAATATTTGACTTTAATGATTTCCAGAACATAAGAATGGAAAGGAGGACTGGAACAGGGGCTCTCTTCTATCTGTATACCTGCATGCTTATAGTTATCGGGAGAGTATTACAAACACGGAGTAAAATTACAAAGTGCATTCATCTAACCCAGATTTGAAAATATCGTGTTTCATTAAAATGTAAATTAATGGTGAATCTTGAACCAGTTTGAGCCAAAAGGGAATACAATGACAACATGAAAGACAATAACCAAGGATTCGAAGGAATTACCGAAACAAATAGACAACCATGCTCTGATTTGCCATCCGCAGACAATGACAGAATGGAATGCGAATCGAATCTTACTGCATGCTATTCCCAATGGAAATGAAGATGAGAATTGTGTTCTCGAATGCAGAACCAACCCAGAATTCTCTTTTGGTTTCCCTGGTGGGCCCTTTTCTTTTCATCGATGATTATCAGTCTATCCTTGAGCAGATCCTACTTTCAACGCATTTCAACTCTTAACATTGCTTTACTTTACTGTTGAGCATTTGTGATTGTGAATGAGAATTTCAATCAATTCATTCCATTCGTTTTTGACAAATTAATTTTTTAAATTTTGAATTGGCTTCTTAATGGCCATCCAATACACTAAGCAATGTCGAATGCAATAAAATTTCAGCTGCATGTGGCACTATTATCAGTTTTCACATTTCACATCAAGGAGTTCAATACAGAGCTTCTATACAGTAGAAAATGTCAAAATCCAACTGCACCCCTACATTTAAATTAGCCTACAAAATGTATGTTCATAAATTTAAAAAGAATACAAGTGCACAAATATTTTATCTCACCAACACAATGGTTAACATAGAAAAAAATCTAAGCTATTTAAGTAGTATCGATTGCTCCAGTATGCATATTAGTACATATAAGTATGTCTATATTTAATTATTACAGCGACAACATAATTTTTCCAATCTATAAGGATAAAAACAACTTAGCACATCAAGAGAGCATATTTATTGTGAAAGATTGAAAGAAATATAGAGCTATGGAATTGACTTTGCATGCTTATTTGTAAGGAATGCAAGTGCACCAAATATATGCAAGGTTTGCTTGGTAAGCTAGGAAGCTGGATTCACGAAAAAGTTCACAACCACAATAACTTTCACCGAGATAAATCTGTTCGAAAATAAAAGTTTTGTTGAAAATCTAGCTGATTTTAGTATTATGAAAATGTATGTACATTTGAATTAGGAACGATGATACCTGAAAACTGGTCGCAAGTGCCTTTATTGGAATTTTCCATGATATTATTTGTGTTTACTGATGTGTATCACTATCACTACTTAGTATCCCAAATTGGATTTAAAGTCTACTATTCACACAGCGCAGCGCTAACACTTTCGTACTTATCAAGCAAGAGGGAATCATTATAATAGCCTTCATCAATATAGGTACCATTATCTAAATATTCTTCATCATACACAATGTAAACGTGCTTATTCAGTGAAAATCTCACGTTCTGTTACTTCAATACACGCCCATCGAAAATGCATAATGTAAAATATTCAAGCTTTCAAAATAAGTAGAGTGTTGAAAGGACATCAATAATATCACTTTCACAGCTACACATAAAAGAAACCAATGACTACGTTTCCTTCCTCATTGTTCTCCGGAAATCACATATGAAATCAATTAAAAGCTGCTTTTGAACTGCTAGTATTTATACAATGTGGATTATTACCGAATTCATTTCGTAATCTAAATTCAACTTGGGGAACATAGGCATAAAGTATAAATCGGTAGCTGATAAAGTGTTATTAAATACCGTTGTTATTTGCATTAGTTTTCCAGCATAATCCCCAATTGTTTTCTACATTTACATTCAACGTACCATGAAAAATACAATAATTAACATTAGCCAAGGTTTCGGGTGGAATAGTCCCACCTGGGAAAATTCCCGTCCGGGATGGTTAATCTTTTAGGGGTGGGAATTGGGAAAGTTATAAATCAAGAGGGAATAAATGGGGAAGTTCTGCTATAGGCTATAACAGGTAGTTGAGAGACCTATATAAGCAGCGAATAGAATATGAATAATGTAGATATTTGCAGTGACTATTCTCCGAGGTTATTTTTCAGTTTTTTCACTTACTTATATATTTAAGTGCAAATTGACGTAAGAAAGAGTATCAAAAAATGAAAACAGCAATAATAATGTATTTCAAGAATAGTAGAACAAAAACTGTACAAATATGTTAGTTTTCTATTTTTGAGCACTTCACTAACTTAATGTTGCTCCAACATCATTAGAAAACATGGAGGTTCATGTGCACTATTTAAAACGGATTGAATAATGTTTACTAGGATCTTATATGAATAGTCATACGTCAGAAAATGTGCAAAGATCAAAAAAGGGCATTTACTAGGGGGTGCATGTAATGTAATACGACTTTGAATTTGACTGCATTTACACTATCAAAGTATTCGGAATTACGTAAAGGCAATAATAATGTATCTTTATGTGAGAATAAAGAAGCATAGCTAACTACTTATGTATATTTATGACCTTACATTTCTCACTAGATTTCGACATTCTATTGCGTATGGTACAGATTAGGTTTCTCGTTCATTGATTTTATTGCCTTACGAAACATCAAATAGAGTAGAGCACTTAAAATTGGCATAACAAACTTTTCACTATCTTCGCATTTCATACTTTAGGGCAACAATAGGGGAAAGAAATATAAACCTTATTGCAGTTTGAGTTGATTATAAAATATTTTATAACCTGAACTGGGGTAAAAGGGCCCGAAGGCTTACAACAGATAATATTAACATGAAGTCAGGTAAAAAGGTTAATAAGCTACATTTACATGACACATATCTTTAAACTATAGATGAGGGAAAGTGTATGGAATTGTTAAAGTATTAATAATTGTCAAGGAAAGTTTATTTGTATAAGCCTTTTCTTATGTAACATAACAATTTCTTCATTCATTTCTCCCACACATTGCATTGTGTGCTAGAATGTTAGTGCATTATAAAGACGAGTGTGATGTTTGCACATGTTTTGCCTGGTGTGGTCCATTTCCTGTGAAACATGTTGAAGAAAGTGATGTGATTGTTAGTGGAGTTCTTTCTTCAGCATAAAGAACTCTATTTCATATACTACATACGTATGTAATAAGTATATATGTGTTCCTTATTATAATGTCCCCGTAAACTGCTACGTGAACAAGATGCAGAAATTGAAAGGACTAGAATCTCATAAATCTGCTCACCAAGTTTCCCTGGATTTCAGTCGGATCTCCTCAAAGCACTCGCTCTCTGAATCCTTTAAGAATAATCGCCACCAAAAAGGATATATACTGCATTCGTCTCACATATGAAATTGACAGGAATTGTATAATGATGTTATGTAACATATCTATCAGCATTTTACGCTATAGGTATTATAAACTGTAGCCAAAAATCGAATGCTTGAGAAGAAGAGGAGGACGAGTTGCCAGAAATTAATTGGGGAAAGTTTCAATTGACTAGGTAGACATTTTCTAATTTCTTTTTCAAAGTTTCGAGATACTTCATTCAATCCTTCTATATATACACTTTTTAGTCCATTCAAACATGAAAAGGATTTCTACTTAATGTTGCTACCGTGGGAATATGTCTATTTTAAAATACACAATTTCTAGGTTCTATACATTCTTTCATTTTTCATCACAAATAGAGATTTCTAATTTCTACCCTTTTCTACGCTGTTATATATATAGTATGTTAATGGCATCGGAACAATTTTAAACTAATGTCATGTTGGGAGAATTCTTAGGGATTATTATGTAATATATTTAATAATCCCCCAGAGAAAATCTTTGCAAAGAGCAAACGCTTAGCTAGTAGGGATTAGATGTCTTAAGGATAACAAATACCTGTGAGGTTAAGTACACACTGTAAGAAGTTACATACAGTATTAGGCAGTTAACGTACTTATATTAAGAAAACCTTGAGATCTTTTCAACGATTCTCCTCAAAGTGAAAATATGCGAGTTAACACTGGATATGACACAATCAGTCAAACTTCTGTGCATTTACACACAAAGCTCACTTAAGTTCCTTAACAGCCAACCGAACCAGAACGTCAACTTTAGCCCTAAGTTGTCCCTCAACGCTAACCAGCAAACTAAACTTATCCTATTTCTCACACGTCTCTCAGAATTTTAATTTCGATCTGAGTGAAAAAACTTTCGGTGGAATTTTTCTTTCCTTCAATGTCCATTCTGTCTGTTAAATTCGCTAACTTTCCTAACTTTCAGTGTTAGTTCAATTGAAAAAATTCCAATGGCCTACTTGTCAGCTCAGCACCTTCGGATCTCAGCTTGGCAGTTGGATTTTTCTGGTCTTCCTTTTCCCTTTCCTTTATCACATTTACTGTAGACTGGGTGTGTTGATATATTATACTTATACCTTTGTTTTCCAATCCCCGACTATATTACGCTACATAGTACTTATCGTATTGCCACTAATAGAAGCCTCCCGTTCAATTAAGTAAGATATCAACGCTTTTCAATCTTTCATAAAACTGAATTCAAGAGGAATAAGTGTAGGGTATCTGTTTTGAATGAGGCGGTAACATTTGGCCATAATAACAAAAATTTGGGGTGGCTTGAGATACAGTAAACCACTTTAAATGAGACAACTTTCTCTTAAGCCCACTCCAATGTATGACCCAACACCCAACCCTAACTATGAAATTATGGCAAAATAAACGCCTCGGCATCTAAAATGATCACAACGGTATATATAATGTTCTATTTCACAGTGAAACCATAGCACAGTATTCTCTCTCATTCCTGACAAAACATTCGCATTCTATTGAATACTGGGATTGGCCAGCATTATTGCCAGTACAATTTATCACCGCAATAAAGGATAATTAAATAATAAAGTATTAAATGTTACATATATTATAGTTTAAAAATAAACCGCAGTAAATTAGTATTTGTATAGTGATAACATAATAGAGTTAATTTTCGGGTTAAATTATAAAAAAAATCTTACCGTGACCCTAATTTTAATGACGGTAAAACGCACCCAGCTAAAAAATAGATCTGCGTACTGCTAAAAAAATTCCACACCCAGTAAAAGGGGTAAAATGGTTCACAGCTAATTAACATTGTCATATTATGCATTAAAACTATTTAGCATTTTCAAACACTTACCTTTGTTTAGATACACAACTAACTTTTTCATTGGGTGATTTAACATCCGTAAATTAATTTAAGTTGTTTCACAAATCCATCCTTTCCCCTACTGTACAATATTTAAAAGTTGAGAGTGAAATCAGTGAAAATGGGGAAAAGTGGACATAAAGCTGAACTACCCTGTATGTATGTACATATCTTTGGTCTGCTGAATGAGAATGAGACACTTTACCTTCTTGAGCTTGACAGTCTCGCAGTTAGGATGCATTTGACAGATATGCACCAGTGGCAATAAATATGTAAGCAGACTCATTCTCTCTGCCATTCTTTCCAGTTAGCATTTCAGCATGATCTGCTGAATAATTTCTCACGTTTCTTTCCCAAGCAATGTATCTACATATCAGATGAATGAGAAAGATCCGAAGAATAATAATGCAATAGACAGAAGAGAAGACATGCATAACCGTGTATGTTAACTTATGTAAGTATTAGATATACTACAAGAAAATGGTACACGTAAATCGTACATGGTAGAAGTGAAAGAAACGATTCCAAGGCAGTCTTTATGTATTTACGTCCCACGAAAATCCCTTCTAATGGCCCAGGGAAGAAAGAAAGTCAAATATTTTTACGTACATATTCAAGTTTTTATTATAACACATTGATACGATATTTATGTTCAAACGGTTGCACTTTTTTCTAAGTCGGATCTTAAAATAATGGACACAAAAACATAACGATTCTAAAGTTGTGGCTTAAGAATACGCAAAAGAAAATCCACCTTAGTGTCAGAATTAAAAGAGCAAATAAGTTCATGGAGTACAAAATTTACAACTTTATATGGTTTAAATGCTTGGATACCTACATGGATTTACATGAAAACTAGTGAAATGTCAAACTAGGCATGCAAAACAAAATGTTGTGTGTGCAGCATTATTATAAGTGGTATAATACTTTACAAACGAAAAACAATTTACTTTTCAAAGTCAGCCTTCGCCTTGCACCATAAATCATCATTTTTTTCAAAATATCAAATTCCCATTATGATTGCAAAAACCATTATCGACTTTCTCTCCTTAAAACCATATTTTTCCGACATACCAATTTTCTATTCTTTAACCGATAGCGAGTGTCGGATTACCTATACCTATATAGGTACGTACACGAATTTACAATATGGTTAATACACTTTTCCAAATTATTCTTCTTTAATGGAAATTATTTCTTATTTTATTCCTCTCTGAGATTATGGATAGGATATTTTATAGGTGGTTACCTATTACTATTGTCAGAGATTCACAATACATTTTATTTGTGTAATTGGTATTAATAAATTCTGTTTTACTGGTACATGTATGACTGAGTCATTCTACTATTACATAGAATGAGTTCACAGTTCAATTTGCGTTCTGGATGAGACACATTTGAGTTTGTCGTATCTATTTAGTTAAAAGGAAAGAGCAGGAAGCAACAGTAGCGGATTTGATGGCTATTTCCGGTGTACTTTATTCTCCTTCCGACGTTTCAGTCTGTTAATTCAGATCTGCGTTTCTCAAATAACTACTTACTTTGTAGTAAATAGATGTACGAACAAATACATCCAACCAAAGCAGTTGTATATTTAAAGGGGAGCTATCAAGCACGTTGATCTGCAGGATGTATGTATTTGTACTGCATGTACTACCTTTGTGTTGCTTTGTTCAGTAGGAAGTCAAATGCTGGTTTAATTTGCCACAATATTATGCTAAATGCGTAACTCTGTCTCTACATCTCTTTTTCCAAATTAAAAAAATCAAGTACCATTATAAAGCATAAGTTCTTTCAAATAGCACAACGAAAGCCACAACTCTTTTTGCAAGTTTGTCTTTAAAACTATGAACCACTTTCACAGTGCTCTATAAAGTTTTTCAAACTGCGTTCATCCTCGTTTATAGCAAAATGGGAAAACACGCTTTCTTCTATTCTTCTGTCAATGGTTGTTTACAAGTAAATACCTATACCTATACCAAGTAAATAAATGTATAGCAGGTACTGTGGATATTAAGAAATAATATAGATTAACAGTAGGAAAGTGATATGATACGTGCTTATATGTTTGTTTCTTTCTCCAGTCTGCAACGGTCATCTGAACTTATTGAACTGATTTACTATTGTACACCTAAATATATTTTAATGGTATCCGTATCAGTATCGCACCTAAACTACTGAACTGAGCGTCTAATACACTATTACTTTTATTGTTGCAAAATATGTACAAAGCTATGCTCATATGGACTATGTACAACGTTTCACGTTTCTCCCACACTCAATCAAATCTTATTTTTTTTGTGGTGTGCGTGTTTAATCATTAGATTTGAAATTGAATTTTACAACCAAACAGTATTGATATAATTAAGAGATAAATAAATTTATCTGTTAAGCACACTCTTCAACTGCTGCCCTACATCTTTACCGACAATATTATTAGCTTTAAAAAAGTGTGGTAAAGCCGGAATCTGGTTGATGATACCATTCCAGCATTCCAAGTGAATGTTTGGAGGCAAAAGTTAGGATTTGTCTAAAACAAATAAATCAATAGTGTACAATCATATCAGTTCAATGGAATATAACACGTACCTACGTAGAGGATTTACAAATACGAAGAAAAAGTACTGTATTTAGGGACGTCTGTATAGTATACGTTTGGTATACTACATACACTACAGGATAATAATATTATACCCGTGCACGCATTTACTTGTGCGGGTAATTGTCTGAGGAGACAAAATTGCTCGTACTTACCTTCGGCACGGGAATTTAGTTTCTGTTCATTCATCTCGTTAGGAGCATTTAGAGGGAAGAATGGCTGACAGCAAAAGTACATACGTAGTACGTACGTGTATTAAGAAAGAACGGAAGAGGAGCATTAACAATTTTACTTACAACTGTAAGAACTGTAGAGCTACCTATCACTATGTGTATATACAGATAGGTGCATACATAGCTACATACAGTACGTACCTTCACTTGCGTACACGAAATCACTTTCTCCGGCAACTCTTTCTCCCGATATTCCGTCTGCATCAGTTTCCTCTTCTCTTTTCTCCTCTTCTTTGCTCAGCTCAAGTTTCTTGCACTGCTTACTTTTCTTCTGAATTTTCATAGCACATATATAAATAGTCTACTAGTAAAAGGAGAAGGTACGTAGAGAGTCAGTGAGTGATCTTGGGGTTGGCTCTTTGGATTCGGAGCTGGCTTGGCTGGTTGGAAATATAGTCATCTCCTCATTGTATGTATCTGCACCTGATACTTATTGTTAGCTGACTCTAGCTACCTTCTACATACTTACTACATAGTAACATTATATAGATACGAGCTACTCTAATGCTAGATCTCACTTTCCCACTTTCTCTCGTATATCTGCCTGCAGAACAATTTGAGCGGCCGTAGCCGTCTTTGGACTGGCCTATAAATCACTCAATAACCGTCCATCCAACTCTTTTATCAGTTAGGTACCCGCTCATTTCCCCAAGCTTGAATCTGGGATCAAATCGATCCTTGTCTTTACTCCATACTTTTACTTGTTACCGGATAGTATGTACATACCGACAGATAGATACCTTATAACTACCTAATTGGTAGATCACTAACATCTATAACATTATCATATTCATACCTAATTTCTAGAGCAGAAAATGTGTTGGCTTTCTCAAAACCAACCCGGGCAAATCCGGTTTAACCCATAGGGCAATAAATAGGATACTCGTTAACCATCGCAAATTGTCAAAACAAATGTAAGCCATGATTTTATACATGTTTTCAGTACAAAAGTATGTGTACTACATTGTGTGCATTAGTACAAATACGCATGCCAATTATTTATTCAAATTTTTTGAATATATGCAAAATATACTAAAAACTATATTAAAATAGGTGCCGATTTTATCTTTACGTCACCTTGTATCTTCGGACAGCTCTATGTATTCTGCATATGTATATACATATATAATAAGTATATTAATATGCAATTCACACTCATGATTAAACGATTATATTATTATGCTCTAATAAATTTGAATAATAAATGCACCAAAAGGCTGAATGGATTTTTATGAGACAATAGAACGAAAACTCTTATGATCCCATAATTAATCATAAATGCTAGCCCAAATATCTTTTATTTTGCTAATTGTAAGATTCATAATACTTTACCTCCATTACCCGATAATATTTATTAGTATAGCAATTTCTATTGGTTGATCGATGAAACATTTTGGTCTTCTACTGTGATATGTAAATATGTTGCAACTGATTGGGTAGAAGTAAATTATTTGTTAATTATTGAAAATTTTGTTTTTGAAATAGTGTAGGTACTATTTTTTTTTTAATTTTCACCATAAAAAACATTGCCAGGTTTAATACTTATTATATGCAATACCAGTATCGGAGTAAACAGTATTACTACTACTTATGTGGGCATTTGGGCATCCAGCATGTATAGCATAGTTATATTTATTTCTCAAATTATTATATAGGTTTGCTGCAAACAATCAAATGAAATGAATTTTTTGTCGTGTCAAGTGAATAAGTTCGTAATGGAGGAATTTGATGTAAATTCTTTTTATTCTCAATAGATAACAATAATATTTTGGTTTACAATTATACCCTTTCTCATTCCAAACCTTTCATACAGTCAATGGCTTATTTATGTATGTTAAGGGTCCGAGTGTAAAATCTGCCAACGCAAACAAAGCAAGTGTTCGCATATTCGTTTCGTCTTTCACTATATTCCTACCTCCTCCGTAATAAGATTATGATTTGCATATTTACAGTGAGCACCAGTTAAAGGAAGCGTATATTTAGATACGCTTATGTATGTCAAATAAAAGAAATACCTCACAGAATCAATAAATGTGGTTTTAAAAGTCATACATAAATAACAGAACATTCTGTCAATACTGAAAAATCCTTTCTGGGGAATTGAACATAGAACAAATTGAACTTGTCTCGAGGCTATGTACTTTTGTATATTCGATTTGGGTCATTGTATTTTTGTTATCGTGTTTGAAAATATAGTTTGCGAAACTATAAAAGTAAAAACTAATCATGGGTATCACGGTGTGCCGTTAAAAGTATTATTTTCCTTAATTACTTATTTTCATGAATATCTTTTAAGGCTTTTGCAATATTAATTAAAATCTGAATTTTTGTAGCTAACATCAATATTGATTCAATGAGTTTTTCCATTAGATTTTGCAAACATGTTTAGCTGGGGCTTCCTGTAGTACATTGAGAGAAAAGTTTTGAGATACATACTTACAAAGTATAGGTGTGTAAGGTACTGTAGGTATATTAGATTCTCTTGTTTTGATTATATTCAGTGTAAGCGTCCGTACATACAGAATGTTAGGTAACAGCGGTTTTGACTTATAATTATGATTGTATTTATTAAGACAGTACATACAATTATATTTCAATGAATAGTGCAGATCTATCCAGAGAGTAGTGTGTTATGTTGTTAGTGAAAGTTTATGAGATGAATGTACACATTGGCAGATTTGACTCAATCAATAGTAATAATTACGTATGTATTTGGTTAGAAAGGCGAACAATCGACTGGCTACAGAAAATCCTGTCATGTAATGTAATGTATTTACAATCTGACGTTCATCTTATAGAATTATGATAAAAAAGCCCTACCTACAGAGTACCATTAGTTATACATAAGTTATGCATACATCCATATCTGGTATCACTACAAAAATCTGTAAATATTGGTAAAAGTTAGATTAACACTAACTGATTAGAAAATTGTAGATGTATGTAAGTACAATATATTTATATCTACACAATGCTCAATCACACTAATAGTAACCGACCTAAATTCAAATTCAATAATTATACATGGCTACAAATCGACAACAATTAATGACAATAATTTCTCATACGACTTTAATTACCTAGGTATATCTCTACATACTATGGTTTTCTAATTAAATCCAAATTTTAATTTAGGAACTTAAACTGTTGACCAACATGGCGTTGTTGAATTTATAATTTGCGATTGTATGTATAATAGCTACAGATACGTATTTATTTAATTTAGTAGTTAATATATTTAGTAAACGTTTCTTGGTACGGTAATGTCTCTTTTGCGCGACTTGATTGGTTTGGTGCTGGTTGGTTGAGAGAGTGTAGTGAGGATTTCAGACAATACATACGTCCTGTTTCGGCCAATAATTGTCATTGGTATTTAATCAAATCACTATAGGTAGGTAGTAGGTAGGTAGGTATTAAGTATCTGACAGCATCCCCAGCACCTGCACGTGCTCGGGATGCCGTCAGATGTATTAAGTCGGTACAGTTTTGTCCTATATCATATATTCTGTCGGTGGACATCAATTTTCGAATTTAAATTTGTTCAGGTCATTGTTAAACACAAATAATTTCCCGCTGTATGTTCGACAGGAAAATAATTACAAAGGCTTAATATTGTATAAGATGTACATAAGTTTCTATTTTTTAACAGTATCGTGCAGATATTCGCTTTTGTATGAAAAGTTTCCAATTAGTTACCTGTTCGGTTATTTTTGAGGTCCGACTTTTATGTTATTTAAGATTCTTTTTTATGTAGTAGTATGTAGGTCAGTTGAGTCAATCATACAAAGAGTGCTTGGCTTAACTGTGCTTAGCTCTGTTGAATCGCCATCGATTTTTGACGCTGTTATTTTTAATTGTTTATAAATACCCAAAAGTTGTCTTCTCATTGTATCCAAATTCAATACACATTTAAATTTCACAGTCCAATACATACATTCAATTTCAATAGATACAGAAACACATTATATTTTTACATTTACTCGCCCACAATATCATACCATGATAAAAACTCACTAGTAAAGTTACGAAGTACAGTACAGTACATATACATATAATGTATTTTATATAGAATACATTTGTGTAACGTATTATATTTACATAATAATATGTAGTATTTAAGTATACGTTGAATATCAAGTAGGTGCCTAATATTATTTACAAGTTTATGTTCTCCAGCCGTAATCCTCAATTTCATTAAATATACAAACGCTATTTTAATAACTTCCCCTCTCGCCGTTTTATAATTATAATATACAATTATTTACAATTAGATTTTTACAAAAATTGCTTTCCTTCATATTTTAGACGCAGAAAAGCAATAGTCGTATTCGCATTTATCATAATTACTTATGCACCAAGTGCTGCCTATTTTGTATGTATGGAGATTTAATATCCTAAATAGTATCAACTTGTTATCTATTTTATTAATATGGAGATGCGTGTAGAATGTATAGGTAAATGGGAAGTTTGTAGATTCACACTAAATACGCACAGCGACTTACAAATCCACAATTTCGTATAACAATTATAATTGTAATTATAACATTATTCTAAATTTTCTAATTTTAATAGTGAGCACAATAATATAGATGACTTTGAATTCTAAGTGTTGGATTGTACAATGAAACATATTCGTGTGGTAATGGTAAGTATATTTATTTATGAGTACCTTTATCAGACTTATACAAATTAAATTTCCTTCTTAACACCCTTTTACATTTAGGTATAATTCTTAAAGCTACAACATTATAAATTAGTTTCTGCGTAACGATGTCACAAAATTAATTAATCTCACAAATGTATCACTTATTATAAAAATTAATTGTAATTACAATTAGCACAGAAGATCAAACATCCAGACTAAATTCAAACGAAAGAAATATGTCGGGGAACGTTTTCAGCACGCTTCGATTATAGAAAATTGTACACAGCAATAATAACCTTCTCTAATGCTCGCTGCCCGTTCATTTTCAGTTTCCGGTATCGTAAATCAGACACCATGGCAGGAAAGGGAAATTATCCTGTACACCTATTAGGAATCCATAAAAAACGTTATAATCAAGGAATACAAATATACTTACTACCCATATCAATATCAATGACTTATAATTTATTAGTTAGTTAATTTTTTATGTCAATGGTAACTACATACAGTGCTAGATAATTAAGCCATTCGTCATAACTCGGTTAGCAACAGAGAATGACATCTTAATTAAGCTGCTGCCTCTCTTATTTCAACAAGTGTCATAATTTTTTATTGTGGGCCCGCCTCCTTATCTTTTATTTACTTTTCATTTGGTTCGCTTATGACAAATACGTTAAGAGTAGCGTTTTGCAAAATGGTCACAGTTTTGTGGCATATATAATTAATCTATGTTTTGAGGGCATCGCATAAGTCAATAAATGTTTATCAAGAACGGAGGTCAAATTAATTGGTATTGATGACTTAGAAAGTTTTTTGCTCTATTTCTCCAAAACTATTGGAAAAATAGCGATGAATACTTATAAGGCTTCATTTAATTAAAAATTGTAATGTCCATGTTGTTGTAAGCTGGCATTCTGGTATACATGTTTGTCAAAGAAACTTTCCCAATTTTGGGACACACTACCATACACAACTAGGATTTATTATAAGACGCACAGTTTCTAAAGATAGTCTTTGTGGGATGGTGACATTTCATGACAAAAAATAAATCTTGCGTTGTCCTGTCCTACACACAAAAAAGCTTGTGGCTAATATTGCACTGCATTATCTGTGCAATGTTGACATGGCACTTGAATACAGCTATTATTATTAATTAGATTTTTAGAATATATAATTCAAATTACACAATACAATTATTGACTTTATCAAGGAACTGCTATTCGATGTGACACTACAATAAAATAAAAAGTAGCATCTGGATGGTAATAGTAAAATTGCATTGCCAAAACGTACAGGATTGATGAGCAATGTGAGTTTCTTGACTATGGCGTGGGTATTTTGTCGTGAAGGTTCTCAAAAATATTTGCAGTACAAACCCTAACTGAAAAGGTCAATGGTCATTACTAACTAAAAGCAGAGCAACGTCAACTGTGTAATGAATGTGAAAATGTCAAACCTCGGATTTTAATTAAATCCAATCTTGTGTGCTACTACTTTGGCTTGGCCCTGCTCTTTGTCAATTCCCTTATAAATAGTAAATGTTGTGGATTGGGGTCTTACTGCATAGTAGAAGAGATCAACTCTACCATTTTCAAATGGCAATCAAAAAGTCTGATATTGAGTATAGATAAGTTAAGTACATTATTATGGAGTAGGTAGCCAGCTAACCAAAGCACTACGGACTACGGTAAGATGTAATCGTAGTATCAGTAGAAAGCTGACTTTCTGTCAGCTACTAGCAAGACAACGCTGATACATAATGATAGATTACACATTTCCAACATTCAGTTCAGGGTTGCTCTTACTCTTACTTCAATTCTGATTATATCTACAGGCTACAGCGAGACTGTGACCAATTTCACCATTCTAAGATTTTAACTGTTTGCACAAAATACTATTCTTCCACTCCTGTGTAAGTAGTGTATGTAGTACTCTACGCTTCAAGTAAAAGGCCACAAACATAGGTAATTAAATAACTTACTGTGGCACTATATAAGTAGCACGCATTATAAAGTGAAAGCGTGTAATGCTGAATAAGATAACATGATTGCAATCAGGCAGTTAGGACATGACCCTGTTAATCCTTCGGATGCAATGCAGCATGAATAGTGAAGTATTAGTGAAATAGACGTGTGTCTTCTAGTCCTATCTATCCGCATCTAAATTAACATCTGATAAACAATATCTATTAGCAGAATCTAGAGGCAAAGAGAAAGCAATTCGACAAACAAGAATAAACTAAAATACTATCTAAATACAAATACAACGCGAATGGAAACAGAATTTAACATAATTTGGTTCTATTAGATGTTTGAGTACTGTTCTGAGTAAATACATGTACGTAGGAAAGGTGGCCTCCACACAACACAAGGCCCAAGTCTTTATACCTAGGATGAAAGCATCAGGAAGTTAAGACACTACTTAAAATTGCAACTGAAGTCCTGCGGGTAGTCTGTCGTTTTCAATCAACTGTTCTATTAGCTACTAGACAACTAAAACGCAGGAAGACACTTTTCATTGATTATTTAGCAGATGAACTTTGACGGAATTCCACTCTTCCGCCTCCGTTTCAATTTCGATTGAAACAAACGGAACTTCACTCACACTCACAACAGTAGTAAATAATAATCTTTGAAGTAAGCAAGTAAATCACAAAACTACTTTTACTATTTCCCATGTAGTTTACTTTTAATAAAAGACTTCCCTGGGATAGGAAAAGCCGTCTAAATTTGGCTCTATGAAGTAAAACTAACATTTGCCTTCTTTTTTCGCTTTGCTTCAGAAATAACATTTTCTATTTACTCAATAACATGCTAATTAGCAGATTTAAATCTTCATTAGCAACAGTAGAACGTAACA
This sequence comes from Tomocerus mixtus, assembly GCA_034694165.1. Classification (NCBI taxonomy): domain Eukaryota; kingdom Metazoa; phylum Arthropoda; class Collembola; order Entomobryomorpha; family Tomoceridae; genus Tomocerus; species Tomocerus mixtus. The sequence continues at coordinate 16,645 of JAQFYC010002511.1, forward strand.
TAAACATCAAGTGGATGGAATTAAAGGTATTTACGCTGGCAACTGTACCGAAAAAATTATATTCGATAGGTATCTCTATATTTGTATTTTTAATGATAACAATCGTACAAGGTTACCCAATTATAAATATCGTCATTAAGAGAAAATCATTAAGTAGTAAATAGTTAAGTAGTATATTTTTCTAGTAGACTATTGTTGTATAATATATAAGATCATTAATATATATTTGCAATAGTAATGCTAATGTAATAGTATATTACTATTGTTTAGTGTTGTAGTAGTGCCATTGGCTTGTCAATAGGATTACAATTCATACATTAGCTCACTTGAGAAGGTTTAACTTTCCACTTTACAATCAGAGGTTAAAAAAAGAGTGGCCAAGAATTGTTATCCGAACTCATAATAGACAGTAACAAGAGATACTCTTTCCTTTGGCTTATTTTTTGTTTATTTCCCACCTTATCTAACATAAAGTAGTTCCTGAGACAGTACTCGAGTCTAATGTAGTAAGCTACCATCTGTAGTACCGTTGAAGATGGCCTGTTGTGTTCTGCGAGTGAGGTAAGTCTGTCTGTCGCCTCTGGATTGCACTAGAAAAGTTGGTAGACTTTCTCCTTTCCCTTCTCCTCATTGCTGAAGTGACTAAACTTAATGCTGCATAAGAACAGTTCTGTAATTACTACAATTTGTTCTTTTGTGCAATGAATAATGAAATAGTAAAGAGAGTTGAAAGAAAACTGGCTGGTTTGCTTCATGTTCCGATTACGAAAGGAGGAAGATAACTTCGTTAGTTAGTTAGGCAGCTTTCCTCAACATAAAAAGTAAGGAGTTTAAAAATACTTAGATTTGAGTTAAGTTAGTAAAGAAAGTAAAGATATATGCTACTTTATAGTATATGTGTGTGCATACATGCTTACTACTACAAAACAGCACATACGTAAAGTTGTACTACGTATTCCGACGACACGACCTAGTTTTCCTATCTAAATAGTATATTGTACGTAGGGATAAAGAATGGATGTGTAGTGTTTGCTTATAACTAACTTTCCCTATAAACTACATATACATTTTAGTGTAGAGTAGAATAAAGCATTTAGGTAGGTAGTCAACGTTTAGACAACTAAATGGAGTTGGTCCATTTATATACCTAAACGTTTATATAACCAAATCGACAGCCATAGAAAACAAAAGTAGGTAGGTAACATAATATTACGTAGTTCGTGTAGTGAAAGGAAAGTAACTAGCGCAAGTAAGTTGGAGTCTGAGTTTTAGAGTATTGCACTAGCACTAGGGAAAGGGACGGAGAAAGTCAGAGTAAAAGTTGAAGTGTGTGTGAATTGACATTCGAGAAAATTAACTTAGGAGCCGTGCTTAAGGCAGAGTTGGGAAAATACAGAGCATTTACCCACTCGAGAGTCTTCATGTGACATTAATGCAATTTATGTTGAATCAGTTTATACTATGTATACAGCCCTAAATTCTATTTTCTAAAAACATGCCATTCTAAAATCGTTCTGGGAAAATTCACTAACTATTCATTTCCCATTAATCTTACTAGGAAAATGTATGGAGGGCATTGAAATATGATTAGCAATTTATTTTTGGGGAATAATAAACAGCATGTTGTAATAACGAGTGAAATTTCTCTAACCACATAAATACATTAAAGTCATTAGTGCTTACGTGGCCATTGAGTGCTAATTCATTATAATAGTATTTGAATTTAAATCAAGTTTGATGCAAAGTGGCAATCTCCCTTTTTAAATTATTTACTGCGTATTATGTAAGCCCTTTGTGTTCATAATTGCGATATTATTTATAAATAGTTTGTTACTTACTTAAAACATTTACAATGAATTGCAAAGTAAATATAATATTTTGTTAAATACAAATAAACCTTCGAGAAACTCATTACTATTTGCAATGTTGCTAATTATTGTGTAACTGTGTAGGCTATGGTTCACCTTTTCTCTAGATCTACTATTTACTTAGCAGTATTTATTGTCTAACGAACTGTGGATATTAGTCCGACCATCATTTCATGTGCGAAGCAAATAAATAATACTTCTCTGGTTTACACACCCACAGAGAGGAAAGAAAGGAAGGATGAATTATTATTGGGAAGTTTCCAGCTTTAACTCCAACTCCAATACAAGAACAATACTGGAAAGCAAAGCCATGTAAATGCATGGCAACCATACAAAATCCCTACCTACGTATTTAGTTAGCATTTACCTAAAAATAAATTAAACACTAAATGTGTCATAATTTCGTAAGTGCTAACACCCAAAGGGAAACTTATGGCTGAAACAAATATTTTGATTATATGTTTCTAACAGCTTTTGTAACAATAACTAATGCTTTATAAGTGTTTCAGTTTCATTCATGGATTATGTTATGTATTACTAACACTCAACTTAATAAATGATTGTGACAGGAGTGCTTAACATTATTAGCGTTTGTCATACCAAAATAGTCTAAATATAACTACTAATACTTGCATAATACAACATATATTATGTTGTAGTCCAAGCTGATATCCATGCAATATGGGTATACTATATATGGATATCAAATATTTCAAATGAATGTAAAGAGTTTGGGAAATTTTAACTGAATCAAACTAAACCGTTCTTCCACCAATCTTAGTACACCGAAACCGAAAAACTCATTTAGATAACTTCCTAACTAATTATTTGCAAAGTACCTAATTGCCGTAGTTGTTCATTAGTCACTTTCTAATTAAATCAATAATATTTTCTAAAATAATAATAAATGGGCTTTTAAAACTATTTTTTTTGGTTTCTGTAATATCAATATTGATTGGAAAACGGTACATTTGGTATCAGTTATAATTTACCAAAAATTTTACACCCTTTTGAAAAATGTCTAACTATATCCATCACTGGATATCAGCTTGGACTACAACACATACATACTATGATTGCATTATTATATGTTATTTGCTTATGGTATATGAATGAACATGAATAGTCCCGTGCTAAAACAACTTATAAATAAACATTATGAGAATAGTATGGTGACATGATGGGGAGAAGCCATTCAAAAGGCAATATCTTACTCACTCAACTGCCGTGAATAGCGTGGAGACGACATAAGTATTTTTAGTAGAAGAAAGAGGAGGATTATAACCGTGAGTGGTTCTTTCCTTCTCTGAAGAATAAATGCGGAATGACACGGCGGGGACGGGGCTAAGACGATTCAATGGAAATAGTAATATCCTCTCTAGAATATAATAATGTGATTAGATACTATTATATTAACTTTCTCTCAGACTCCAAACATAAATATACGTATAATATAGGAAGGTAAGTGTAGGTAGGCAGTAGGCAGGAAGGTAGACTTGGACTTAAGTATTAACATCCAATCCTACAGGCCATTATTTTAGGGCCCTGTACAATATTAAATATATTCCTTCACTCTAAAGCTCCCTGGGCTCCGACTTAGCATTTCTCTATTCTAATACATAAGTAGTTAGGTACCTATACTATATCATAGAATTCTCTCTATTTCTCTCAGGATAAGAATGTAATGGGAATCATATGTATGTATAATACTGTACGACGTGCTTTAGCTTTAATATCATCTCTAACCCGTTTATGCTGGCCGAAATGAAATGTGCAGGGCGATAAACAGATAGAATGTACATTGACACTTTCATAAATTACTTATGAATTCCTATCTCCTTGCAGTTGAGTTGCATGAGAGTGAGAACCAAAATTGAGAAGAACTTGTCTTCGTTAGACTTTGAAACAGACACAGAGAAAAGGACATACATACACATTCACACTACAAAGCAATAGTATCAACTTGTCAAAAGGACCACACGCCAAAGCCAAACCAATTCACATACAAATAGAGACACACATACGTTACAATGAACTCTACTTTACATATTTACCTCCAAGCTTTCACTCTATTCTTTTGACAAATCTATAGCACCGTCAACCGTCTCTCTGCTTTATCTTTGAATTCTGTGCATGACAACTTCTCAAAGGCAAAGGCCAAATTGGCTATGTATTGGCATGTAAATTAGATCAACAATGTTATTTATGATGGAAAGCGAGCGAATGCCACGTAGATGTGTCTGTATCCATTTAATCTTCGTAACCTGAATTCATGGGATAATATAATACATGCTACAAATCTGTTATTGGATTTCCAGTCCAGGGTTTGCATTTTACAAACAGAGTGGAAGAAAGTATTACAGTTTACAGTGCAGCAGTATCGCTCACTTTCCATATTTAATTTAACATCAATTATCTTTAATATATTCAAAGGAAATCAAAGCACAAAAGAAAGCTGTTGATCTTGATTGAAGTTAGATAAGCTTTTGACTTGACTGTTTAAAGCCCTTTAGATATTATGATATTAACATTTCATACAAAAAATAAATATTCTAAAAACGAATAATAAAGGTTGTCATATATTAAGTAATATAAATCATGACTGCAATAAAGTGCGTTTATAATGAATTTAAAATATCTTAAAAGTATTCTTAAATGTGTATTTAATGGGGACATTTATTATGAAGTGATTATAAGATAGTTAAAGTGCAAGGCAAAAGTATTATACTTAGCTACGTAGTTTGTAAAATGGTAGTGTGTGACGGCAATGGACAATCATGTGATAAAACAAAATAAGTGTTGAATTTTGCCTGAAGAAAGAGATCATATCTGTCACTATAGAAAAGTAGAATATGAATAAAAGCCATTTATGGCAAGCAAGAGAATGGTCACCGATCCAGATCCAATTTCAAATGGGATTTTAGGAAAAACAATGGGGGACAATATAAAATATAAATTTGTTGTAGGAAAAAAGAAATACTTGAGGGAAACTAGAGTTGGCGGCTTGCAGCATCCTAAGATTGCAACTATCACAAAGGCAAAGAAGAAAACGAACACGTCAAGTCAAAAATGAAAAAAATTGCCTTTATGTAGCAATATACAGATAGTACGTATGCGTTTGAAGTGTGTATGTAAGTATACCATATACGCAGCTACAAGTATGTGCTTACAGAATACTAAGTACACACTTACTTAGGTACATGATACGTCCTTAAGGATAGGGAAAGGAAAGACAGTCTTTTTCAGTGGGTTTTTGTGGAAAATGTTTGTGACGCATCAGAAGCTTAAAATAACATAACGTACATCCGTCCATCTGTCGAACGAGAAACAGGGAACAAAACACAGGAATGTAAGTAAGACGGGAAGGGAATTTTGGTCCATCGGACATAATAAGGTGTGACAACGGACGGCGATCTTACTTACTTTGCTCTTGGCTAGGATCATGATTTTATTTCAAGTACATCCTATACATGTATATATATTGTGTACACATGCTTGCAAAGGATAGGGAGTATTAGATCTTTCTGTGCAAATGCACACCTACGTATATAATATCATATATAAACAGGTAACTTGAGCTTGGCTTGGCGTGAGTGGACGGATGCAGGACACTGTGAGTAGCCTACTTACGTATTTCTGCATTACTTGAAGCACCACGTATGTAAGAGGAGGTTCGGGCAAGGAAATGCCATTAGAGTACATAGTACATACTTATACGTACGTACTATTAACAGAAAATATTATAAGGAAAGAGAAAAGTACTGTGACATCCTACAATTGCAAGTCTTCTATTCTACTTCTTGTCTACATTCATTTGGCTGAATGAGCGCAACTAAAATTGTTAACAATCTTGTGTGATAAATGTATTTGCTATTTCTGTCCTTCTTGCAAATATATTGTTTTCTCCTGAAGAAAAAGCATTGAAAATAAAGAGGCAACAGCATCAAGTTATATTGCATGTACATAATATATAAATGAGCTGTCAAAACGCATAAAAAGTGAGCGAATGTAATACTGTTTCTATATTACATGGCGCAAATACATTATGGATAGCCGAACAGGTGAAATTTACCCATCAGACCAGCTTTGACAATTATATTACCTATGCTGTATGCTGTATCTTTGTACAAATACTGTGATATATAGAGCAAAAATTCTGTTGGTAAAAGGTGAAAGTTAAATACTATAAGGCAGAAATGTAAGAAGATAAAGGATGTACAAGATTTCTATAGATACAGACAGTTAGTAGTATTTTGTTATTGTGCTTCCAAATAGAAGGATTCTCCCTCTCACTAACAAAGATTACAATTTGGACTTGACTCGACTTGACGGAGACGTTTCGCTCACTACATAACATAGCAGAAGGAAAGATGTGAAGCCAATATTAGAAATAGTATAATAAATATAACTATAGTTGGATGGGGCTACATAGAATGCTGGAATTGAATAGCAAAGGAAGAATAGAATATTATACTGTTACATCGCACACATCTTTTCACTTCAGTGAGCTCGAGTGGCAATGGGGGAAATGAAATGAGATGAGGTGAAATCAGACAGAGACGTGAGCTCAACCGAAGTTGTTAGCCAAACTGAATCAAAGCAACATGACGCTAGTATTTCTACGTATCCCCAGCGTCCTCCGCCGGTCCATTCATTCTTACAGTTTATTAATAGCTAACCGACAATAGAAAACTACAAGAAAAATCCAGCAACGTGTGCATTCACCTGCTTTCCCTTTTCTTTTCTTAGCACACTTGTTTGAGCAGCCAGCTTTGAATTCTACTGAATCATATTCTGTCCTGTCTGTATTTCAAACTACATATCATTGTTTTATTTAGCAATTAAACTTTAAAAATAGCATAACAATATTTAAAGAATATTATGAACTTTCTGAAGGCCAATATTTTTTATATCGAATATTTCAATCTGTACATTATAAGTATTTGTATATTACATGTGTCTAACTCTGTAAAGCTTTTCAGCAATGTTTTGCTCATTTAAAGCTACCCGGATGAGATTAAATAGATAGAATGTCTAAAAACGGTTTCCATATGGCTACTATTTCTGTCTCGGTGTAAAAATAAGCATTAGAATGTAAGAATGTAATGTTCCGTTATTATGGTGAACATATGGAAGGAAAATATGTTGGCAGTAACCATTTAGAATTGAGTATGCATGAAAAATAGGGGAATTCAATGAAGTATGGATATAGAGTAGAGTAGAGCGCAGTTTTAAGATTGTGTGTGGATGTGGATGGTGTGAACCGAGACGCGGATAAGAAAGGCCAACAAAGGAAGGCTTATCGTAAATTGAATGACTGAAGCGTGCATGGCTAAATGAAAAATGGAAGAGTAGTTAAATCATGTTGCCAACTTAGTTTTCTAATAAGTAAACAAACAAGTTTGGAAAATGTGTCCATAATTTATACATGTATATTTATAGTTAGTAGGCTAGGAACCTAAAACACACATATTAGAGTTATGGTTAGGTTTGCAGGCTCTTCAGAGATTGTAGGTGGGAACTTGAAAGTTTTTACATTGAGCCTGAATGAAAGTTCTTATCTCGTTCCAACAATTAATAGTTGCAAAGCCAGCAAGGAAGCATTAAGTGAGCGTTGAATGAATATTCGATGAGAATGAATTAAGACATCGTCGTTCAACTCAAAGTAAAAAAGCGAAGAGGAAAGGGTGGAGACGGTGGGAGGGGATCCGTTGGTATCCTCTTTCTCTCTCCTACTTCTACATCTTTATTATATTTTGTAGAATAGGAACTAGAGGCTCTTGCTATCTGTCTTTCTCCAAGTCTACTTATATTATTATTATACCTAGCTTAGCTCCTTTCTTCGTCATTCAACCGTCTTAGTTCTATAAGTATGCTCTGTTTGGTTGAGTTCAGTACAGTTGAGGATCGATTGATTCATCACAAGAGTCGAGCAGAAGAGGAAAAGAGATTGACACGGATGGATGGGTTAGGCTCCTTGTCGCCGCTACTTTACTCTTTCATAAAGGAATCCTAACTCCTATCCAGTTCCTTGGTTTGCTAACATTTATTTTGTCCTCTTCCTGCCAATGCAAACTAAAACTCTCATCGAAACTTATTCTAACCACACAGATATCAAACTTTCTCAGCAGCTACACTTACACTTACATATAGAGGCGTACAATATACATATACGGATAACAAACGTAGGAATTCATTTTATTGGCCAAAAAGTACGGATTTACTAATAAATCGAAAATATCTGTGAAAATAAAAGGGAAAGAAAATTATTACATTTTTAAGTACAGGTACTTGCAAGGTGGGCCAATAACCAAACATATTTTACATTATACAGATTTATTATTACCATACACAAACGATGCACTATGTCGATGTATGTTAAGCCGATTTCATAGAAAAACACTCATTAAAAATGTGCATTGCAAATTTTCCATACAATTTATAATAATGTAGCAATAATGACAGATTCTACATTTGCCTTTACTTCCTGCGTCAGTAACTACACAGTATATAGGAATGGCTACATTGGCATGACACCACTGACACTATAATCATATATTATTATGGTACAAATTAAATAATGGAAAATCATAATCAACATTAAAATGTTTGTAATTGAGCGAACCTTGTGAACACTCAATCTCTTCAATAGCTCCTTCTTCTCGTAGCCTTTTCCTATCTGTAC
>JAQFYC010002512.1:0-25197 GCA_034694165.1 Tomocerus mixtus
TTTATAAGGATATTTGTCGTAATTATGCAGCAATACACTCACTCGGGCGGGCTGTATACAGTGGCTTGGCAGTTTTCCATTATCTGTCTATTTACCGATAAAACACTACCTTCTTAGCATTTTCTTCCTATACGCTCAAATCATTGCACACTTTATTTACTTTCTTGCCCCATGACACTGAAGCGTGAATACAGACACTGTGTAATTCAATATGATCTGTAATTCAAATTGATCGAATGGATGAACAGTCTTTGTTATTCCTTAATTCCAGTTTGGTTGCGACATTGATGATGAAGTCACCTTTAGATTTTCAATGTCACCTTTAGGTTCCTTTGCTAATGGATTCTCATTGTTCTCACTTTTGGTTCATAATAGAAATGTGAGATATACGGTTACAACACCAAAGGTTTGCATAACTTATGTATACGAATCTAACCTTCATGGTTTCTCATTAATCTCAATTAGTTAATGCTATTGTATTGCACTACAATATTCTATTGAAAATATGAAGGGACATTAGACATTTCAGCACTTCGTAGGTCCAGTCTTTATAAAATAACTGGTAAGCATTGAAGAACTTGTTTTAAAGTATCTTGGAACTAAATTACTTACCTTCAAGCATACAGATTTAGGGATTCTGATTTACTTGGGAACTTTGTCAAATTGTGTAACCTCAGTATTTATAATTACATTCTACACAATGTAAGAGGCATAGGCTGAAGTAAGATAAACATGTTTATACCGATATAGTATGTAGTAACGCACGTGTTTGATCTAATTTCCTGTGCTAGAATAATAAATACAATGTCGTTTTTAATCAGATATTCTATACACACGATACAAAACTTTATATTGCTTTGTCGTGTGAGTGAACTACTACTACTATTCGTTAAGTAACTTCACATATTCATACAATTATCTATCTGTATCTACTGACACATATTTACGCAAAGAAAAGCTATCTGTACAGAGGATTGATTTATTATTAACTGACTACAGTAGTTACCGTGTCTCAACCCTTTCTCTGTTATTGCCCACCTCATTAAACAAAAAGAATGATACATGGTGGAATTAGTACAGTAAACTGCTGCGGTACAATAAATCTATAGTGCAGGCACCGCGGCCACATAGTAGTTCTTTTGCCAAATTGCCAACATTGTACTTAGCTGAAATAAAATATGTGACTCCGTTTTGGCGTGTTTAAATTGTAAGTGTGGCAAATCAACAAAATAAATATAGCTTAAGTATATGTACATGTCTCTAGTATTAGGTAGGTATAGAAAGTTAAGGTGTGGTAATGATGATTTGATAACAATCTTTCAAAATTATGCTTACCCTTAGGATCCAAAGTAAATAGTTAGACACCAGTAAATGTTAGGCTACTGTAAGTAGTTGTATGGTATGATCATCATACTTCTGTGTAGACTAAAGTACATCAATTATTTACATGGACGATGATGCATGCAATATGTAATATGTATTACTTATGTACTTATGCATAACATATTATGTAATCCTGATTGCTACATAATTACCTTAGTTATTACGTTATGTAATAGTACATTAATTAATTATTACGTTATGTAATAAGTATATTAATTAATTATTATGTTATGTACATAACATACAATTTAAACAATGGCAGCAGCGCACACCTTGTTAAGACTTTATGGCGAAAACGGCTATTTGGATAATAAGTAATGCCAAAAGATATCATTTTGATTTCATGTTTACTACCCAGGTGCACAATGTCACACATCTGTTTGTAGTTGCAAATATTCGTTAGTTCTCTGAGTTCATTAATAAGAATGCATTTAGCTTTGTAAAAGCCCCATTTTGCCATAGTCAGGATTAGGAATTGTGGTATGGTATGTCTGACATCAAAATGCCATAGAATCCAATCAATGAGGATAAAGCCTATTATAAATTGCCAACAGGCATATCTCATTTGCTGTTTCATGTATACTAGTGGTGGATAGTATCTTGACAGTGACGATCCCTGAATTAAGGAAAAGGGAAATCCTTTACAAATTAATCCGGGGCCTAGCACTATAGCCTAAAGGAGAAGGATAAAGCTTACATGTCATACTCACATGTCAACACACGTTTAATTTAATAGGTCATCCATAATGAATTAAATTCCACCCACACGACCTACACACGCAGCGTACTTACAACTTATGTAATTGAACTCTATTGGGGTAGAATAGGACATCGTTTCCCATAAAGTCAGTATGTATTTCCAAAGCCATTCACAATTGTGCGTGAAAACTTTAAACTGCATATTGTTCTATTTATAAGACACCAATGTCAACGAATGCTTGTAACTGTACTGTGTAATTCTACCTGTAATTAACGGATTGTGAGATTAGACTGAAAACACAGACCCTCTTTGTCCCTCTAAATACAGATCTGGTTAGAAGGCGTTAGAAGAATTACTCACAATGTGAAAGCCAACAACATCTGTCCGATGACTTGCCTCAAAAAGCAGTAAGTTAAATGCTGACTCGGTTTTTGGTTTGCATGTTTTCTGCATGGGCAAAATCAAATCAATGCCAATTCTCAATGTTCATTTTACTGTTTTACTTTCCCTCTGTATTAATATTGCATTTAGATGCATCAACAAAGGCTTGCGTTTAATTTCTAAATCATACAGTTCCAGGCTCCGGTATTATTATTAGCATTTATTGCATAGATATAGCTAAGCACATTATATTATTTACCATTTATCACTAGGGGCAGGTGTTTCTACCAAAATAGCTTTGAAAAGGTGTATTGCTACACTTATTAAATATACAGGAAAATCGATAATTGCCATTCGATGGTCAGAGATTGGTGCTGAAATACATAAATACAATGAATCCTTATAGCATAGTTACATGAAACTTTGCTTGTACAGATATATGTAAGATAAAATATCTTTTAATCCCATTATAGATTACTAATTCATTTATGCTACTATGTCGAATTGGTAGATAATGTAAGAAAAAAGATTGCATTAAAAGAAGCCACAAGGATTGAAGCTGTAGTAAAATTTTAGTGGATGAGTTAATGGCATTATGAAAATAGCACAGTACTAAGAATGAAAAATAGAATATCAAAATCGCGTATGGATAAAAGTACTACTACATTTATTGGTTCAGTTAATTTGCTTAAGATGTTAATTTTCTTACACATTGGTAATGTGGGGGTGGGAACACTTATGTATGCACTTATACCGATTCGAAACCTGACTTGATGGTGAAGAGCTTTACACCTACATAGTAATCTGCCTTTGAGCTGAAAATGAGTATAATATGACTAACTGTTTACTTTAATATTACCTACATACAACATAAATGGTACAAAAACAATAACCGTACATTGAGCATGTTTAATTAATAGTTTGGCAATGGAATGCATAAATGCATTGCATGAATACATCGCTGAAAACGAGTGTTACAATTACAATGTGCCTACTGCCTACATTATATTTGCATACGCTAGGATACGTTGTATTGTTAGTATATATTACAATATTACATTAAAAATAGCTACAGTATTGTGTTATGATTTGTTTATTTATTTAGGAATGTATTTATTCTCTTTAGTTGAAAAGTTCTGCTAATGAATTTACTTTCTATTGTTTCTGTGTATGACTTATTTGTTGCGTTTTAGGCATGGCAAGCCGGCTTACGTGCTCTAACTCATAATAACAAGATGAATAATGTGTGTCCCAGTACCAATCTCATGAAGCAGTAAGTTTGATTGACATGAATTGAATGCTACATATTATGTTCATTATTATGAAAGTCTGACATCTACAAAGAGCTTGACAATGTTTGTTATCTTTCTTTGTCCGCTTCCCTAACGCCCACGCTTCTTTCTTTTCGCTTTGACACTATTTCGTATCTTGAAAGAATTCGTTAGTCAAATACGCCCATTTTTTCAAAGGAGTTGTGTATAAGCCTATTTTATTAGTCTTTTGCTAGTTACATAGTTACACAATGCTTCAAGAAAGTATTGACTTCAAATGACGGTAGTTGTAAATGTAATGTAACAAGAGAAAGTACTAAATTGTTACCTATATATTGGCACATTGCAGATATCTAGCTTACAATATAAATAAATATTAAATCTATCTGTCTAACCTATAAACAACATATTTTGTTTACGTTGCAACACTGACAACTCTTTTGATGTACTATGCACAATCTTTAAATCTGCCAATTTCAATATTTACAAGAATAACTAATATTTAGGTTGCTTTCAAATACCAAATTCTGCATTCTTCATGAAATCTATTTGCATTCCTAAATTATTATCTTTAATGAAACCGGTTGTTAAATAATTTTTAATATCAATCGCAAAACCATAAAACAACAAAAACGGTAGCAATTTTAGATTGGAATCTACAATTAATAGGGTAATAAATGGAACATAGGATGCACTCCCATTGAAAAGTATCAGTGTGGTGGTGCTAATAATTAATTAGCTAAATGGCGGATGCACAGTAAGCCTTGCTTTACAATCTGCAATATGGGAATGCATAGTATGTAAGTAATCCATGTAATGGCCATAACAACGTTTGCCTACTAGCGCATATTAGATAGAATACAATAAGGGGAAATGGGAGGTGGCTGAGGCGGAAATGTGAAAATTGGAACTAAGTATAAAATGTAAGTAAGGAGTATTATTTTGCATCCGAGTCCTACTATCTAGTATAGTTCTATAGCACGTATAGTATAGTAATACCCTTTTGTGGAATAAATACTGAATTTAGGGCGTACAAGGACCATAGAAGAATTCTAAGTAAATACTGCAGATGAATTTTAGAGGATTCAGAGCAAACCAAACAGTTGAGATGAAAATATGCTAAAACAATGCATACTAACTGGTAGAATACGTTTATCTTGTTAGTGATATTATAAGAGATTTGGTTATCTTTAGCTTAGCTCAGTGAAAGTGCTCGTAGAACAGTGAAAACCGCATGAAATGAAACATAACAGCAGTTAGCATGGTGGCAACACCAAATATTTCAACTGTGCTATTATGTATCGTATATTATTTTCATATTCATATTCAGACTTATTTCGTGCAATTAAATTATATTTGCCCTAATACAAATAACAGAGTCTGAGTCATAAATTCTTGTAGAATTTTCGAGAATAAAAATAAGTACTATTAAGGGCATCTTGTCCATTGCTTTGCAATTTAAAATGCTACATCCAGATACTCAAAGCAATACTACACTTAATTGCATGCTTCTGTTTTATCTTTATTAACACAAGCACTTAATTAAAGTATAATGTCTGTAGTTACATAAATACAATAGATGTATAGTTTCTTTCTACTTATAATTCCGGTTTTTGAAGTATAACATAGGATTTCATTTTAAGCATACGTACTTAAACCAAGGATCTTACATCTAAAAGCAATCTTAAATAACTTAGAATACAATACAAGTAGCACTCAGCTAGAAATGAAACAAAATATTCCAAAAGTAGCCACACATCAAAAGGAAATTCATGGAAACCTAGAAAATATTATGGTTTATGTTGGCTGTTGTCAGGCAAAGAAAGCATAAGTAGAAGTTGCTGTCTTTTGTTGGTTTAAGTGTCCTTGAGTGAACTGAGTCGGGGAAAACTAGAGTTATTTCCTGAAGCTTATCTTTTGCTTGGGATCAGTGAGTGTCAAATTCATTTTCGCTATCCTACATATAAAGTAACAATAAGACGGATGCTAATGTTCTCTAGAATGACTGCTTAGAAAACATAACATTATTATCTTTGAACCTTTTCATAACAATGGGAAAGACGGTGCCTCGAGTTAGATAGAATGAGTTGAATGGAAAACATTCCAGGACAATCACTAGGATATTTATAAAACCATGCATACATTTAGCGTTGAAATAATATGCGATATACAATGCAGAATAGAATGAGAAATGCCTACTATTAGTCTTTATTTAACGTTTGTATGAATTTGTATTTATTTTCGACAAATTAAGAGATATATTATAACGTGGTTTGTTCCGTGTATAGGTGCTTCAAATTAGCTTGATTACTAAATACATATTATATAGTTTTTGCTTTCTCCTACAGCTTTCATCAAACTAAAGGGTCAGCTTATTGGGAAAGTATTAATGTATTGCATTACTACAAATATTTATATTTACTTACTAGAATCCTTTGATGCCAACTAACTTTAAGCATGTTTAGTAATTGGATGACGGCTCGGCGAAAAAATGGATTTCTGATTTGCTCTGGCCTATCCTTAATGTTGTTAACGTAGCTTTTATTGTAGTACAGTAGTTTGTACTAAATATAGTTAATCTTCTCGTATTGGTTTTTATCTGAGCTTCTGTAATCTTGGACTACTAATTTAACGTAACATAAATATACTTTACCTTTACCTGTGACTGCGTATAATTTCAGCTGGATGCGTCTGGGATTTATGACTGCTCCGAATGGCAAAGTTCCAGTTAAAGTTATTGCCCGTACGTTTGCTTCAGGGAAGACCGAAAAGTTTGTTTATCAGTGCTTATCTGAGTTGGAGCTCGCTAGTGAAAAGGTAAGTAAGATGTGATGTAATACATTATTACTGAAGTCTATTTTGTGTGTAGCAAAAAATGGAAAGGAAAACTTACCTTAAGTAGTTACTCGTGTACAATACAAGATAAATCGTCAAAATATGAATGCACATTAACTATCATATGAAATTTCTATATTTATAGAACGTACATTTCACCATCAAGCATTCTATACTTTATTTATATTTCTCCATCTTTAGCAAACTAACGATAAATATAATTCCTTTGAAACTCCCATAGCGTATAGGTAGTAGGTACTTGCTTAGCTGAACAGAATATTACAAAATATGTTTTACAGTAATGTGTTTCTGTATTACAGAACGATGTGATTGAGCCTGCCGACTTTACTTTCGAGAAATTCGTTTCCTTATACCATAAGATATGTCCTCGGAACGACATCGAGGAGCTTTTCCAGTCCATGTAAGTTAAATTTGCATCTATTTTCCCTTTATGTAAGAGAAAAATAAAAAGCTACTCAACAAGATAACGCTTCATCACAATTCGGCTCGGAGATAGTATTTATGCAGAATTTAGATAGGTGCTCTCTTTCATGGTAGAGTACCAATATGTACGGTTAAAAGGAAATATTAGAGAAAGTTCTTCTTGTCATGACTTGACTTTTATATACGTACATCATCTTTTGAAGGACGGGAAATAGAACACAACACACTTTTTCTTTTCAGATGCTTGGTTGGTTTGATCTGATCATAGCGCTGTTCATATATGTAGTTTCTGCATTACATGCTCTATTTCTATTTACTATATCACCCAATGCAAGCAAACTTAGACATTACTTTATAAAAGAATTCACAGCAGGAGCAGCTGCTCTATTTTCGCTTCTCTCACGGTCTTTTTCTTATGTGTTCATAGTAAAATATTGTAAGCCACTTTGTTCATATGATGTTTCAAAACTCTTGTCTTGAGTAATACCATAGGGTAGATAAGAAAGCCAATACTAATACTATTGTAGAAAAGACGCTATGCGATTCTCGACGAGAACTAAAGCAATATGCAATACTCGGAGCATGTAAGTCATGTTAAACAAATGCTGCATTTTAAATGTTGAAACTAATGTATTCATAATTCACTTTTTCAATTTTTCTATACATACATAACTTATGTGTGTAGAATTATCTTTATCCCAGAACTAGAGCTGAGGCTGACTGTTACGTTATGTTATGTTATGTTACGTATTTATTTGTAAAATAAATACAGATCTACTCACTGCACATAAGACAATCCGGGTTCTATTGCCATAAGACAAGCTTTGTTAGAGGATTTTTTGTGAGCCGAGCTCCGGGGCTTTGTTCAGCTATTGTACAGGGAAAGTCGAATCAATTCAGTATGCGAATTGAGTAGTATAAGAAAATCCCATGAGGATTTATATAGCTAAATTGCTTTAGATGTCTATGTACCTACCTATATATACTTACTTATGGAGAATTCAGGCTAAACTGCAATATACTACTGTACACTATCAGAAAAGACATTATTTATTAATATTTGTCAATTACTATGTTGTTGTACACTACAAAACATGATCAAGTAGGTATGAAGACTGTAGGATCACACGCTCCGCTACATTTTTGTCCTACATTTAGTATTCTTGGCAATTGTTATTATGGAAAATATTCGTCCACCCATTTCAATTAACATTTCAATGGCAATTACTATTACTAGTGTTCTACTGTATTGTTTCAGGTAAATATGGAATAATTTGCTTTCTCAATTTAAAACTTTCACCAGTATTTCAATTTGTTGTCCATATTTTCTTGGCGTATACTGTTCATAGTTATAACATTTCGGTTATGTTCATTATTATAGGGATTCGCGAATATGAAAACATACTGAAGTAACATTCTGTAAAATTGTGAAGGAATAATTATATGAAAGAATTTTTTGATTTGCTTTGTGTTCTGATTGCATTCTGATGATATTCTTTTTTTTCACTACAGTACACAAGGGAAAGCAGAGTACATCGAAATATCCCAATTTATCTACTTTTTGAATGAGAAGCAAAGAGATCCTCGACTGAATGAGATATTATATCCACTATATAATGACAAGAGGGCGTCCGAGATAATTCAGAATTATGAGCCTAACGAAGAGATGAAACAGGTGAATCGTATAAGCAGAGAAGGACTGATTAGGTACCTTATGTCAGACGAGAATGCTCCAGTATTTCTCGATAGACTAGATATTTACATGGATATGGACCAACCTTTGTCTCACTATTATATCAACTCTTCACACAATACATACTTGTCGGGCAGACAGTTCGGTGGCAAGTCTTCCGTAGAGATGTATCGACAAACTCTTCTCGCTGGTTGTCGGTAAGCAGTCACTAAGAATTGAAAATCTCGCTTCCCCTCTTATAAATCTTTCCTTCTCCTTTCCTTTACTCTTTTTAGAATGCAAATCTCCATCCGCAGCTTCGTCAGCAGCCTTTAGTCTTCAGAATCCACTACTCATCACTTTAGTTTAACTCACTCACCATTGTTCTATCTTCCAAAGTCGAATTTCCTTATCTTTCTTTCATCAAAGCCTTACTTAACGCTTGACTGCTCCCAAATTTCAATCTCCTCTCTATTTATTTCATTTCCAAGATAACAAACCTACGAACACTTGATCTTTCACTTAGGTACTATAGCTCTAACTCTATGTATACCTATTACCCAACATTGTATTGGATTCCATGTACATCCCTCCTTTCAACAAATCTTTTGTATCATTAATCCTACTGTAATAATCCTGGCTACTTAAGTATTTGCCATGCCCTATTTTAATCCTCCAATTTAGTTTCTTGTTTTAAGTAAATCAAGGACTTTTCTTTACACGAATAGAAATAGTGTACCCTAATTGCTACTTTTGTTCAATAATTTGTAGGTATTTCTTGTAAAGTCAAACAATTCCTAAATGTACTAGTACATTTTAAACAATTTTGAACGTATTTTAGCAAATATTCTACCTATAGCAAAAATTTTGTTACTCTTTTCGTATTACAGAATCTGCATAACTACTAGTTTTACTCCAAGAATCCTTTCCCCTATATTAAGCTCGGTCTCGGGCTGATAAAGTTATGTATTATTGTGTGCATAGAAAGTTAAGTGCCTCTACTTATTACTTAAATAAAAATATTTTTTCCTCATACAGATGTGTTGAGCTTGACTGTTGGGACGGAAGAGATAACGATGAAGAGCGTAAGTCTTGATTTTGCCATGTAATATGTAGTAGGGGTAATAATATTCGTACCTTGCTAGCATTTTTAAAACATCATTAAATTATAATAGCGATTTATTTTTACTGTATGTATTCGTAGTTCGTACTGAGCTAGAGAAATGACCCCTTTCTGTCGAATGCCATTTAAAATCTCGAGAAATTGTGTAGTTTTGTATTTATGTCTGATTTTAACAATTTGAAACGGTTTTACTTGTCACACACAGCTATCATTACACACGGGAAGGCGATGTGCACTGACATCTTATTTAGGGTAAGTACGTTAGTATTTAAGTATGCTATTGCTATTGCAAACATTTTGCTTTTGGGTAGCAACACGACTCAAAGTACATAACTTGAGTCCTCTAGAAGAAGCAGTTTAGTTTAAATGAGTGTCATAATAGTGGGTACTTGGAATTCATGTCGGCATGAATTTCCCAGGAACGAATAGGTTCAGGTTGCTACAATTAGAAACCTGGGGAGCATAGTAATAGCCATAGTAAAACTATATCAGAATTATTGGTGAACTTTCTACTTACTATCTACTTATAATAGTAATACTTCTCGCCTTTCCTTTCCCTACAGTACAGTATAGGTAGTATACTTGGATAAATATATTTTCATTTTGAGTTTACATTACACTCTTTCGCTGAGCAATGCCTTAACTTATTACATATATATTATATCTATTATATTACGAGATACTTACACGAGTCAGCGCCTTGAATAGATCTTGGAGGTCTATGGGGTAAGTAGTAAGTAGTAAGTGCAAGTATGTGTAATAGGGTCTTTCGCAGTCAGTTGATATTGGTGTTTGCTTAGTTGTCTTGGGATTTCCTACCTATATGGTTTCCACACTGTCAAATAGCTGAGCAGAGCAGAGCATCCCAAAGTTTTTAAGTTACATAGGGCTAGACGATAGAGCTAGGGCAACGAAATGCAGTTCCGTAGGTATAGCAAATATCCCACATAAAGCAGTCACTTTGCAACTCAAAATTTATTTGGCTCCTCTGACATTTCAGCAAGAACTTAAATATACTGAGTCGTAAAATCCCGTCGGAGTCCCATGACATTTTTATGAGAAACCCGAACGATGCTGTTTGGAGAGCACACGATATTCACTCTTGTCTTAATGCCTTTAGCAAGCTACTTATATTTGAACCTTGAGAACTGAAACTACTTTTAGTCAACAGTATCAAATATCTACTAATCTTATAGACAGTCAAGTCAGAGAAAATTCCTCCGAGCTCGACAAGTCAAATTGTTACCAACTATTTGATCACCTCTAACTGCGTACTAAACTCTACTATTACATAGTCGATATCTTTCATTCAATAATACTTAGATCCTCCGAAAAATAAAATGCTCCGGTAATAATGTAGAAATTGCTCATCTCGTATTGGAATTCATTGCACTTATCTGTAGTATACTTATACTATGGTACTATACTTATTTATGTGTATTGAGCCAATGTTAGTTATACTTACATACTTCCTATCTACAATATTGGTAGAAGTAGTATGTATCAAATGTAGTAAATAATAGTTAAGCATCAAATTACTCAAGTTCACCTCACCACTTTAACTTAGTTGTAACAAATAGAATGTCCCATTGGACTTTTTTCATCTCTTGTGTGCCAATGCCAAATGAAAGTGAAAAGAATTCATTTTTATTTAGTTTCATTTTTTAAAAGCTTTTATAAATCGTAATCTGATTGTTATCGTTAAGAGAAATCGATTGTTATACGCTATGCTATGATGAGTACAACCGGTCACGTTTAAAGCCTGCTAATACTAACATTATACTGGAAATTTTGTGATAAAACTCTGTCTAAGCAATTCTATAATGTCGAAAGTAATGTACAGAAGTCATGCTGCAACTAGTATCAATAAGTTTTCATTTAATCAATTCAACATTATTATTTTGTGCAGCTTTTTCTTTTATGTTAAGTATATATCCCCATCGTGCAAATACTCCAAAAACTTTAATCGGCCAAAGACTACTAATCCTGGCAAATATGAACATTACGCGCCTGTTGCCAACAATTTAGCAATCTTTGAAAACAAATCATTAAATAATTATAAATCAAAGTAATGTTATTATCAGCCTTTACTGGATCTGCGACTACCAAAGTAAACGACGATGTTTCCTGTCTCGTATGTTCCTAAAACTAAGGTATTACGTTTTAATGTTAAAGTTATTTGGAGTTTTGGCACACTAATAGCTTTTATATATAAAAAATCAAATCAGTGACCTATAAAACCAGTAATAATGGAGAAAGTCGAAGAAAGTAATAGGATCTCCCGTTGTATAATGTTTTTGTACTTATCCGGATAGTAGTATAGCTTAATGGGTTAAGTAATAGTAGGAAACAGGTAGGAATGAAGGATAAGTACGGGAAAGTACATACTCAGTGAAGATATTGGCATATGACTCACTCCGGGTATCGTTAGAACAGAAGAATGTTGTGAGAAGGGAAAAGCATCGATTGGAGGAAGTAGAGAAAAGGCTGACGTGATGTAATGTGGAAGATGGTTAGGCTGCTAGTTGGTTTTAATGTTGATGTAGGAACTGACCTCATTCAATTTTACATTAAGCTTTCGTTTGGATGAAATGAGGCAAACGTTGAGTGCAGAAGAAAGTTGGCGGTATGTTGACTTGACTTGCTTTCTTGTTTGTTGATGCACAGGATGTAATCCACGCTATTCGAGACACGGCCTTTGTCACCTCAGACTACCCAGTTATACTTTCCTTTGAAAACCATTGCTGTAAAGCTCAGCAGTACAAACTGGCCAAATATTGTGATGAGATTTTAGGAGACCTTCTACTTAAAGAGCCTCTACCAGATTGGCCTGTAAGTTTTCATACTCTCTTTCTTTTATGTATCCATTCATCTAATGTTCTGTCTGTATAAACTAAACTCTGTATGTACGTACTTACTACTGTCTATATTGTCAGAGAAAGTCCTGGATAAACTTTTAAATTGCCCCTGCATAACAACCATGCAAAGAAATGGTATGTTCTATGCAGGTTGTTTCTTTTCTCATTGTAACTAAAACCAACTTCACCGACATCAATTTTAAATGGACATGCTTTCACTTTGGTTTTTCATCGTTTTGGCTTTCGGGTGAAACGAATTGTATTAATGCGGTTTATTATTATTCTAAGGAGTTTTTTTGTCATTTGTAGTAAGTACGTATTGCAAATACTAAATCCCAAATCTAACTTGCAAAAAATATTGCAGTTAAAAAGAAACAGTAACCTTGATTGTTGATGACACTACTCGTACATTAAATTTCGGTATCACTGTCACTACCGACCTTTCTCCTAGTATTTTCGTTTACTTTGTTTTTGTATGCTAAAGAATAAATTGGTGTTTCTTCCCGTAGTTGGAACCGGGAGCTCCACTTCCGCCTCCTAGTCAGCTTAAGCGGAAAATCCTCATAAAGAATAAACGACTGAAACCGGAAGTTGAAAAGCAAGAGCTGGAACTGTTTCTGAAGGGTCAGTTCGTGTTGACGGATGATGAACCAAAAGAAGATGCCTCTGAAGCTGTTGCAGGACCTCCAGAAGAAAAGAAGGTTCATTTTCTTATGTTATAAATAAATATTCAAAAAAGACGCTTCTATTATTTCACTTACTGCAGTTACGTACGATTGGAAATCAATTAGTTTTAAGTGCCTTAGAATAACTCGTTTGTCTCTTTACCTACTTTTCGCAGTAAATATTTGAGATTTCTATGTATTTACAATTCCTATGAAAAACTATCATAAATAAGAACTTGCTATACACAGAAAGTAATTTAAGCCGACTGTGCTTGGCTATACAAACTAACCTATAGCCCTATATAAAACTGCCGTAAAGAAAGAAAGGAAAATATCATCGTATCATCGGATATCCTTATCTCTCGCTGTATATCGGGAAAATGGGATCCGATAAAACGTTCGACTTGATAAAATTGTCTATGAATCTTATTGGCCTCCTTTTTTAAATGTATTATGCTACATAAGGAAGGATGAAAGTACATAGGGTGCAACTGAATGTAAATATCCTCTTTAGTTGTTTCACCAGATAGCTTAAGTTACCCCAGGGAAAGCAATGATCTTTTGTTATTATTATTTTAGTATATAGAATATAGACTTTACATATAACTCTATCTATTCCGATGAACTGATCTTTTTGGCTGACCAAGTCAGGTCAAGGCAAGTCAAGTCACTGGGAGTAAAAGTTGAGTTAGTTGACCTAATTCTTTCGCGGTGGTAGTTAAGAAAGAATAATATGTACATGTATTACATGGGACCTTTACTGTTGACAGGAGGAGCCATTGGTCGTGGGCTCGGGACCAGATCTACCTACTGCTACAACCTACACAGGATCAACACTAAATGTCCACCCTTGGCTTTCATCGATGATTAATTACGCTTGGCCGATCAAGTTCCAGGGTTTCGATTTGGCGGATAGTAAGAGAAAGTTTTCCATAAACTCCTTTTTATTTAATGGTTATGCAATTAACTATGAAGGCTATTATTAAAAGAAAATACCTGCTATTATGGGTAGGAAGACGTTAGATCCTGAGAGAGAGAGGATCCTACACAGCGTTGCCTGTGTTGCACTCTCACATAAGCAAAGGCTGAATACTAATGATAAATAGTTGCAGAAGGATTCCAGTCCTCTAGGATCCTCTGTCTCAGGATATAACGTCCGCAAACCCTATAATGGTACTGATGGCTAGAGAATTAAATATTCATTAACGTAAACGTAGGGAAAACAGCAAAATTATACATTAAGGGCGCTATGCTCATAGTATTTGGAAATTTAATTGACTATACTTCCTATAGTATGCGTACTACAGTAAACAGAACATACATCAGAACAGTATGTACAGATTACATGAAATAGTATAGTATCTTAATGGAGATAAGGCATATAATGATAGGACGTACTATAATAGAATAAAAAGTTTTAAATTTGAATTAAGTACAATGTACTATGTAATAAGGCCTTAGGTGCTCTTGTATATTGTGAGTGATGTGTGTAGTAAGTCTTGCATACTTCGTAGTTATTTTTTATTAGCTTAGCTTAGGTGTATTATAAAGTTAACTGTAAATAGTTAGCTCTTTGTTAGGTCTCTTATGTAAAACTCGAGTTAAATATGGCTCAATGCTTCATATAATTAAGGGTGATTTTGAATATGCAATTGAAGCATAAATTCTCTTGAATCGTCGACTTTCTCTCAACATAAAAGACAAGACTGAATTTCCATAATTTCCTGACAGAGAAAAACATCCACCATAATATGTCGTCATTTGCTGAAACTGCTGGTTTGGGATACCTGAAGACGCAAGCCATCGAGTTCGTGAATTATAACAAGCGTCAAATGAGTCGAATTTATCCGAAAGGAACGAGAGCAGATTCTTCCAATTACATGCCTCAAGTAAGAAATCTTTTCCATTTGGTCCATTCTTAGAAAAACTTTTCAATATATATAATTTCACATGTTAGGAAACGAATGATGATAAATAGAAATAAATATAATTGTAGCACTAGAGTAATGTTACTGAAAAGAAATTAGTATAAGTATCCTTTCCAACACAACTACTAACTTAACTTACTTCGATGATTTTCCTTTGCCTTTGAGAAAGTTTGTTGTTGTGTACCTGCTGGAAGATTCAGATGAACCTAAAAATTATGTTCCAAAAGAGAATTTAAGTAGAAAACTATTTCTGTATTCTAAATTAGAATTTCAAAGATAAGTTGAGTGTCAACCGTGTGATGATTTGCTAAAAAGCCCTTTTGCCGTAGGATACATATAATAATATACATATATAATGCCTTTAACTTAGTAGTATGCGTCTTGGTCGTTGATTTTCGACTTTATAAGATGGAAGTAGACCAAAGTAGTACACAAGACATCAAAGTAGCATGATTTCTAAGAATACTTGATTTTGTTTGCTGACTCATGGCAAGGCACGTTGAACACGATTTTCAGATCTTTTGGAATGCTGGATGTCAAATGGTGTCGCTGAACTTTCAAACGCCAGATTTGCCCATGCAACTCAACCAAGGAAAGTTCGAGTACAATGGTAACTGTGGTTATCTTTTGAAGCCGGATTTCATGAGGAGGCCAGATAGGAACTTTGACCCATTTGCCGAATCTCCAGTCGACGGAGTCATTGCCGCTCAGTGTTCAGTACAGGTAAAATTTTGAACTGTAAATTTGAAAATGTTAATGTCAGTATTAAGGTGGTCTGATGCTATGCAACTTTCTTAATAGGTTTTATCTCAAATTGCACAAATACCTATAAAGCACTTGGTAGGTGTAGATGCTCGAAAATGATTTCTTTCTTGTTAGACTAATAAGAAATATTTATGCAGGTGATTGCTGGTCAATTCTTGTCTGACAAAAAAGTTGGCACGTACGTCGAGGTGGATATGTATGGTTTGCCAACAGACACCATCCGTAAGGAATTCAAAACACGAATGATTCCTGCCAACGGTCTAAATCCAGTTTATAACGAAGCCCCTTTTCTGTTCCGAAAGGTAGAATTTGTCATAAAATGAAGTCAACATAAATAATTGCTTTCTTTTAAAAGCAGTTCCACAAATGATCCCAATTAAGATTGATTCTGATGGGTATTGTATACCAGTAGCTTACAATAGAAAACTTAATTTTTACAGGTGGTTCTTCCAGATTTGGCAGTTTTGCGCTTCGGAGTATACAATGAAGATGGAAAACTGCTTGGCCAAAGAATTCTTCCGCTGGACGGTCTTCAAGGTGGCTATAGGCATATCTCACTGAGAACCGAAGCCAATTTTCCTATGTCGTTGCCAATGCTGTTTTGCAATATCGAGCTAAAAATCTACGTCCCTGACGGGTTCGGAGGTATGTGAGCAGACGTGCTTGTAATACAAACTATCTTGTTTTATTCCACAACAGTTTTATTATTCAGAGAGTGAAAGTTTATTTGGATTTTAGAGAAAGTATGTAATCCGCCTGTCTTTAGATCGTAGTCAATCTATTTACAATTTTTCTACTGTAAACTCATTTTGTCGAGAAAGCTGCAAATCCAATACACATACATAATATATTCTCTTTTCCCTTTTCAAGTAAATATGTTCCTGTATTTTTCCTGTAATTAGATAGTTCCTTTCATTTCTGCCAGAATATAATATATAATATAACACTTTATCCTTTCCATTACACACTTTCTTACACAATATAGTATGCTGCACGAAAGTACCTATAGTAAATAGTTGGCATGTATATGACAAATTAATTATCTTTGAACATTGTACATTTATAAGAATATTTTCCTTTTACGTACTTAATATAGACTTCATGGACGCATTGTCAGACCCTCGAGCGTTTCTGTCAGCCCAGGAGAAAAGAGCTCAACAAATGAAAGCGATGGGAATTGAGGAATCGGATATTAGTATGAAAGATTTGAAAACAGGTAACTCAACTGGAGCTTTAGGCGGAGGAGGTGCGAAAAAGAGCGAAGGGGTTCGCTTTCAAGATGAGCCTAAAGGTAAAGGTACTTGAAAAATCTGTCTAACATTCCGACTATATGATAAATAATAATGCTGAATTCCAGGTCTCAACTTAAGGTTGCGTTTTTAGTTGTTCCCTTTTTCCTTTCTTCCATGAAAGAAGTTGAACATGGAAAGACTATTTGTATATACAAATAATATAGTATTCCCTATGTACCCTTTATCAGCACGAGAGTTAAAGTTGAACATGCATGTTGTCTAAGTCATTCGTTCTAGATTTCTTTTGGAATTCGTCTCGTTTTTCTCTTTACAGCAGCAGAAAGGCTCACTAACATCACTTCTTGTTGCTAGTATTTTACTTGATCCAATTTCACCTTTTAGGGGCACATCGCATCACATCAGCAGCAAAGCAAGAGTGAAGGCAATGCAATAGCAATACTATATTTACATAGCACACTACACAAATACCATTATGTAGTATCTTAACTAAGCTAGCGTATTATTCCAGTGAAACCTTTATACTGTAGTTGTACTACTTTATTGCCTTACCTTTAGAAAAACAGGACAAACTTTTTTAACCTATTCTGGGCTGGTTTGGTTTAGATTGGTTTGGTGACAGACGAATCTCAAAACTTGAACTAATACTATTTTAGACTCTTAGTACCCAATCGAATATATTGAAGTGAAATTCAGGCAAACGCAATAAGCCTATATAATATAATATTGTATTCTAGCCAAAAAAATTAGGGCACGGCAACTCAGATCAGGATGAATGTTAACAATAACCATTTTTTGCTTCGTTCTCTTTCCTTTGAATGATATTATTATAGGCGGGAGGGCTAATACAGTAAAGACATGCAAGAGGTACCAATTAGGAAAGTTACACAGGAGAAAGTAGCTTTCTATTTGTGCACTGTATACCTTATATATAATAAATGAAGATCCATTATTACTATCAAGGCAATCTCCAACAAGTATGAACTAAAAGACGGCAATGTACTATATACTATTGTAGATAGATAAGTTCTGCTTTGCCTACTGCCATGCCACAGCCTGCCTACCTCGTTTATGTATGTAATTGTGTTATATATTCCCTTATATAAAAGTTTCCATCCAAATGTAACACAATTGATTTTGAAAAAACTGTTCATCTTACTCTTGGCATCCCTCCACTTATGCTCTAGATAACTAGACTAACTTTAGCCTATGCCAACACGAATCGAAATCCGAGGCCAAGCCTTTCCATCTGCTTCACTCTATGTATATATGGCGAATTCCTTAAACACTTTGTACAAAATAATAGTCCGGGGAAACTAAAGCCACGATTTTTGGCTTGTGTGAGGGAAGCAAATAGAAAATACAATGTGCAGCTTCGTCAAATAGTTTTATGTATGTACATTTCTAACTTTAACTGCCATTACTGAACTGAAGGTAGTTGCAATAATGGTATCAAAGGGAAATGTATAGTTATGTAGTAGGTACCTACTATGGTCATAAACATAATGCATAATATTGTATGTAACTATGTAAGTAGAAAGTATCTGTATGTGTGCATAATGTATATATCTCCCTTTCTCTGTGAGCTTTCACCATACCATAAGTTTTCTTTATCGATTTTATTCTTCAGTTCAGTCGAGTCGGTTTGCTTATACTTTCTCAACAATTCTCCGCTTGCTATTGCTAGCTGTTGACGCTGCATTTGTCAGTCGAGATCGTAGCAACCGAATTTATTCACTTTCTCACACCATATATATACTATAGGAAATACAGTAGTAACTAAACTTACTGACATACCGAGTTGAGCAGACCAGACCAGACCATCTTTCTAGTGCATGATTCCCATAAACCTTTAATGATAAGTTCAAGAGGATAGCCGCATCAATATTATTCTTCCTCTTCGGATTTTCAACAAAACCAGGACAAGCCAGGGAATCAGTAAGCGTCGCTCGGTGACCGAACTTTGTGTCTATAAGGCAAAGAAAAATTCCTAGCTCTTATCTAACTCCTATTTTTCTAAAAGAGCCTTCTTTATTCTGATCTGAGTTGAGTCACTTTGCTCTACAACAATCTCGTTCACTTTTCCCTGGTTTGGTTTGGTTTGCTCCATTAGTACCCTTTGTTCCGTTGCAATTCGAGAATAGCTTATGGAAAACTTTCCACTTTAAAACAACCACACACTAGTGTTATAGCGGAAAGTGGAGCTTTTTACTCCCGCTCGCTTCCAATGGGAAAATGCACCGCCATTGCACAACAAAAACATAACAGTAGTAGTGTACAAGAACTAGAGCTGCTTTCATGTTGTTAAGAGATCTGCTGTTAAGAGACGTGAGATTATACATAAATGTTCTGTATTACCCTGTAAAACTGCACCGCAAAAATTTCGCGTAAAATTAAGTTGAGCAAACGAAAGCAGAAGAGGTTTTTCTACATAGTAAACTGCTTATGTTAATAGTTTACTTCAAAGTAAACTTTTAATGAATTTGTTTATTAAACAGAAGAATTTCCGTAGTTTTAGACTCTTTTTATTTCACTGGCAAACTTTCTCCAGATTTACAATGTACTATGTATACATACATTATATGCTTCTTGAAAGCATTACACTGTTTCGTATTAGTTTAACAGAGGAAAGAATGTCCGCAAATAAACTTCAACATGCATAATAATATGTTTATTAATAACATGTTAGCTAAAATATGAAACATTTTTATTTCCTATTTCGAAAAATCTCTAGACTGTCATCCTCATCATCATCATCAGTATTTTTTGTAACTAATAGTAAGAAATTCTCCTTTTACTGAGGGATTCATAAATATGACTTTAGAATGTCCCAAAGCAACTTATTGATTACTTTGAATGCTAAAAGAAGCAACACTTAAATTCGGTTGTTGTAGCCTACATCTCAATCTTAATCATGTCTGTTTTCTTTAGTTTTAATCGCAATGTACTAAATTGTTACCTATGTAAGACATTATAGTATAGCCTTTATAAGTACCTAATTCTGAATTGATCATTAAAATTCACAGAGGAAGTCAAGTTTGAAGTGATAACAGCGGAGAGCCTTCGAGCAGAAAAGGGATATGCCAAAGCAACAAAAAAGCAGCAAAAGGAGCTTGAAGCCATGCGTAAACGGCATCTCAAAGAAAGACTTCTCATCCAAAAGAATCAGTGTTTGTCCATCGAGAAACTTATCAAAGGAAAACAGTAAGTTTAAACTTGAAACATCTGTATTTGACAAAACCTAGTTTTACTTAGTTTATTTACATAGTATGTAGGAAGTAGGAGTTTTAATGCTCGTGTTGGCATACCAGTGTACTGAACACCTGTTTTACACAGGTATCCCTTAATTTTGCGCAATAATTAACAAATTTCATTTTAATGCGATATGTGACGATTATACTTTTGCTATGCATAATGTCGTTCCCTGTATGAAAAAGGATCACCCCAACTTTTTTCCATAGAACGAAATATCTTAATGGAGAAAGCTGATCCTTGTTCATATATGGGCGACGATGTACTTAAACGTGTTACAATGCTTCACAGATATGATTCTGTGAGTTTTTTGATGGAGATTAACAATTTCCCATGCAAGAGTCTATGTGCAGTACAGTAGGTAAAACATTTATGTCACTACTGATGTTGTCCTCCTCGGCAAGAGGTAATTGTAATAATACATACATACCTTGTTTATTTTCTGCTAAATATCTCCGCTTTGAATCTTTGAGTCGTACTCCTACTATAAGTAGAATTTAAATAGGTATTCCGGTAAAATAAGTACGTATGTCCACATTATATAGGGCAGTGTAGAGGAAATTCTTAGTAAGTTAGCAATCAACTGAGCTGAAGCATTTACTTTATTGCAGACCAAACGAAGCATCGTCTGATCCCAGCATTCGCCGTCTAGCCGTAGAACAAACGAAGCAGTGGACTGAAATGACTGAGAAGCACCGGAAGGAGGAATGGGAAATGATGAAAGCGCATTTGCAAGCCCAAGAGGATATTCTCAAGAAACTCATGGAAGTTTCTCAACTGAACCAAATCAAGCAGCTGGAAGCCAAACACGAAAGGTTTGTTTGATTTCATTTCTATGCCCAAGTGGTACCTAGCAAAGTGTGGAATTGAATTTTCACTGTTACACTTTTCGACAGTCAATTCAACCTACTATACATAAATAAGTATGTAGTGAAGAAAAGTACCCTATACATTACTAACCTACGTTGCAATCTCTAATACTTGGATCTTTATATCCCCAATGTACCATTACATGCATTTTCTTCTGCATGCTTACTTAGGATACATTATAGTACAACACTATTCTTTCTTTGAATTGAATGAAAATCCAGTTACTTAAATCCGTTCCGTATGTAACACTTTATCATTGCAGTTGCATTAGTAAATCTCGAGTCTGTGGGATACAGTCACCTCACTCACTTTATGTACTCATTTTAATGGGCTTAATGGTGGAATTTACTGAATCGTAATCTTAATGACAATTAGAATTCATGGATGCAACTGTTTACTGAGATTTTGACATTTTTCGATGTCATTATATTTAAATTGCTTGTAGAAGTGATTTTCACTATGGAATTTTCCTCTTTCACTTTTAGTACTTTCTCCACATCTGCCCGAGAATTTGTAATATACCCCTGAGTTGATTATAAAGTATAGATGCTTGTGTAATAATGTTTTAAAAATGTTTGGCTTGACAGGGAGAATAAGGAGATGAAAGCAAAACAGGCGAAACTCTCTGTTGACACAGCAAAAGAAGTTGCTAGTGACAAGACATTGCGGAATAAAGCAGAGAAAGACAGGCGTCTTCGAGAGAAGAATCAAAATAACACAAAGAAGTTTATTGAAGAGCGAAAAATCTCAGCCATGAAGCATGATAAAGAAATGGACAAGCTAAAGAAGCTTCATGAGAAACAAATCGAGGATCTGACCAGGGATATTAAGCATGTAAGACTTTCTCTTCCTAAGGATTATTGACTTTCACTTTTTAAATTACTTATAAAATGCACTCTTAACTCTTACTAATTTTGTTTATTCGAAATGTAGTCTATAGATTTGTACAAAAATGAAGAAATTGAATACGAACTGACATCGAAAGCTGAATTTTTTGTGTGAAAGCAGCAGCGCGGCTGAATTTTGAAGCATCTTATCTGACAGTTCAATCCAATATAATCTGATCTTCAATCTGCATCTGTCTTGCAGTCTGTACTTCTACTTTGTACTTCCTCATTTGAAATAAGCAACAGACTGTGACTGTGACTACTACGTATATAATCAGAGTCGGAAATACCTTTTGCATAGGAGCGAGAGTGTCGGAAAGGAAGACATTGACTTTGACTTTGATTTGACGTGGAGAGACAAGAGTGAGATGAGACATAGAACCGAGCCGAGAGAGATCCTTCCAAGAAAGAATGTCATCCTAAAATAAATAAAACTACCTACAGATACCTTCCAACCTCGAAAATTCTAATCTGCAAGCATCTTTCCTCTCAGAAATGGTTGCCCCTTTCCTGTCTTCTTATAATTCTGTATTCACAAGACTCTACATTATAAATACTACGTAGCATGTAGTTCATTATCGCGAAATACTGTTAAGAAGCGTTCGTAGGTATATAATATAAACAATTATAACTTATTCTTACTAATTTAGGTATTTTGCATTCACTTGTCAGAATCAGAATCAGTCATATTCCTTTCAGTTCATGCTTAACCTGCGTGTCTGCTGAAAATGTGATTTTCTCGGTGGTGGTATTCAAATGGTACTTTAACTACATACGTAATTATATAAGTAGGAAATGCAGATACTGACGTAACTTACTATTAAATTAACTATGTTAAACTAAAACTAACCTAACCATAAGGTGTGAATTGAATTACGAAGTGATGTATTGTATTCTATAAGATAATTTTTCGACTACATATGAACACTAATTGTAATACTATACTATAGTACTATGTAATGCAGTGCAGTATTAAAAACTGGCATTTCAGAAAGCTATTACTAATATGTAATGTAATATTCTGTACGATAAAATTCTAAATGTGTTAGAGCATATTAATAGTGAAATATTATATACTAGAGATATACAGATACTTAAATACTATTACATACATACAACACTATACTATTCAATACTTTACTACAAATACTTTACTAAATAATACAAATTACACTACTAATTAAATATGTAACCAAATATGTAATACATACATACATACAAGAAATGCCAAAGAAATATTCGTGTCCAGTCCATCCCATGATCTGCCTATATGAACGAAAACTCAGTCAATCCCTTTCTCTACAAAATACTTAACTCTATAAGTTCAAGTATATTTGAATGAGATACAGATTAATCCTAAAACCCATGAAATCTTTTACTTCCCTGTTTTGGTTAATACAGATAAATATAAACTTTAACTACCAAATAGGTAGTTAGTGTTACTTACCGTTATATTGTACACACAGAGCATGGATACCTAAATCTCATTTGAATCCCACTTTAAGAACTTTAAGTCATACATAACAAAATAAACCAAAACCAGGTACATTACATAGGTAACAATATACATTTATATGTATTAAGAAATTTGCATAGCTTATTATGATTGTGAAACTTGGAGAAGTGATTGCCAAGCCAAACTACTACAAATACATGTAAATATTATTATTGTCAAGGAATGTAATAAAGAAATTATGGTGCAATTAATGGGCTCACGTTACACAACCGACTGATGTGACGTGATGCGACTTGACATGCAGAATGCTATATTATGACCTTGTGACTCTAGTCTGATTATTGGCAACTATTCTCCAATAAATAAAAACTGGTCTCTTCGTACTATTTATGACATCAGATCTTTATTACGGTTACGGTATATGATCTTATATTATTATAATATTGATTCTTCTCATTTCTATGTTGCATTACTACTTATTATGTATTGCAATAAGTATAATTTATTCTACTATTATTCATAATGGTTGTTTCTATTAATCCTTAATCTTACGGTAGAATTTCAAGTTTTAACTATACAACACGATATTACATAATATAATTACTATATACTTGTTATCATAGTTATGTAATAGCTAGAAAGATTCATACAATTATAATTCAATCGATCTTTATCTTTGCCAAAAAACTTATAAATAAAATGTCAAAATTTCATCAGTTGCATTGAAGCTGAAACTCAAAATGCATACTATCAATGTCAAACCACAATATGTTTGACTGGCAAATTTCATTAAATTCATCCATTATAACAATTATTGATTTCCATACGGACATGCACATACATAAAAGGTTAAGTAAACCACAATAATGATCATCTGCCCATTGTTACATTAAAAATGACAACATATATAATTTCAGTTTCTGGTCACACGATAGATAGAATGAAAACATAATCAGGGTTAGAATAGATAAAAAAAATCTACACTAAACTTGTAAAAAATATCTAGGTCAATAAATCACATGAAATACAAAATTACATATTCGCAAAATATGTAAAACGAAATAAATGCCAACAAAATTAATCTTATTACTGCTGGTAGAATCAAAGTAACGCTCTAGTTTCATGAAAGTACAAAAAAATTATCTCCTGTAAACAAATTCGAAGTATTGCCGATTTCTAATTAATTTCATCATCTCTTTCCAATACTTTCTACATTGATTCTAGGGTGCAACACTTTTTCCACCAGAGCTTACTACACTTATAAGTACTACACGTATTAATTAAAATCTAGAGTTGTATCAGATCAAAGATTACGTTATTACAAAAACAATGCAAAATTACATTTGGGTATGTCTTTCATTTTTCTGACAAAAAAGCACAACCCCCCTTCGATTTGCTTGAAACTTTGAAAAAGACTGTCTAAAATCACCAAATGCACAAATGCGATGGCCAAATTT
>JAQFYC010002513.1:0-25197 GCA_034694165.1 Tomocerus mixtus
AGAACGCGGAGCTATCTTTTACGTGGGATATGCTATAACGACCTTTTATGTCATATTCAGGATTAATGCGTGCTTAATGACAATTAAGCCCAGTACAGTAGAGTTCATTTTCCTGTGTCCATTATTTGGTTCGAATGATAACTATTATTGTAATGTTGAATGTTATTTTTTAGGTTCCACGATGCTAGATCCGTACGCCTCGGACGACGAAGATGACCTGAAAGCGATGGCAGCTAGATTCGAACAAAAATATAGCAGTAAAGGAACTAATAAAAGTAAAAGATGTCGAGTTGAAGAATTTATCGATCGCGGAGCTGGATATGATGATAACGATTCATTTATCGACAATACGGACGTCTATGATGAAGTTGTACCTCCTGGAGTACAAGCCATTCATGGAGGATTCTACATCAACTCGGGGTCTTTAGAATTTAAAGATGTCGTACTGTCAGACGATGAGGACACTGAAGATAAAAAAGTGAAGCCTCGAAAAAGTGGATTTCCTACACCGCCGTACCCTAAGCAGACTGATGATACGAAACCAACCAATTCAGATTCAAATGATGTACCAATTCCTCCTAAAGCCAAAATTATTAACTCAAAACCTTCGTCTAGTTCAGACAAAGTAAAACAAATCATAGGTGAAAATCTTGAAAGGCAGACAGAAAAATCTCAAAACCCATCGATGACATCTCAGGAAATAAACTACCAAACTCAAAATGTGAATGAGGGCGAATATGAAAGTACAAATAAGAATAAACACTCGAGTTCAAAATCTAAACCCAATTTAGTAACAGGGAAGAAAGTTCCCCGAATAGAATCGTCTTCGTCGTCATCGTCTTCATCATCGTCATCAGATGATTCGTCATCTTCTTCAGATTCCGACTCATCTTCTTCGGACGATAACGATGAAAACAAAGAGGAAAATAACGAAAAGATAAAAGAGAAGTTAACAAGTAAAACCGCTGCCAAGGAATCTGGAAAGTCTACCGGTGAAATCGAGAAAATGCCCATTTTAATTCCGCAGTCGCACACCAAAATGATACCTCCGTTACCTGCCCTTAACCCTGCCCCAGTAATTCCTCAGAAGCGTCTCAAAACTAAGAATGTCCCTCCAAATCCCAACCTAGCCAAAAACAAACCGCCTTTGACGTCCGGTCCTAACATGGTTGCTACTATCACTAAAGGTGCTTCCATAAAAAACAAAGATTTATTCTCAAATAGCAACGCAAACAGAGCCATTAGCCCTAATTCAAACACAGGAGTGAGTACATCAGCCCCGAGGATCCAGTCTCCTAGTGGATTGAACCTGTCATACACTGCAGTTACGTCAACGCCAACATCCGGGATGGGCATTATTAAAATACCAACACCAAAATCTACTCCTACACCAACTTCTTCGCCTTTAGGGTTAGGAGGGGTACCTGTTTATACATCTCCGAATTCTAGTGGCCAACAGCAGCACCAGCAGATAAAACCCCCTTTGCCTCTAAACATGTTGAAGCCAAAACCGAAACCTCGTATTAAGAAGGCACCTATTAATCCCACACCTTCTGGGCTGACTGCCGAGGACATTTTTCATACACTGACTGGATTGAATTCAATGGCAAATGCAAACTTATTATCTCAGGCTGGAAGCTCAACCAATTTCCTTACTAAACCATTACCGAAACCGAGACTGAATAAAATATCGTCTGCTACTACCAATACCAGTCCCATTATGAAGGGGACTTCAAATACTAAAAAATCTCAACGTCACAACTCAAGCCAATTTAATCCTAAGAATTTGAAACTGAAGAGCAAACACGGAATGAGTTCTTTAGCAAATACTAGCCCACTATCCAATACAACGTCTGCGTCCGCTGCGGCAATTTTAGCATTTACTAACAGTGCGGCTAATCAAATGGCGACTTTGGCTTCCTTGCAGTCTTTTAGGCCGTCACCGCTTCCGTCTGTTGTTGAGATTACAAAATTAAGACCTGCTCATTTATCATCCTCAGGATCTGCATCAACCAATCCCAATCCTTACAAGTCATTATCTCAGCAATTAGGAACTGGTATAACAGTTACAGAAGTAGGAGACAAAATGCGACCACCCATTAGCTCATCTAGTTTATCTACTGTTACGTCATCGGGAAACGGGACGTTTACCGGTTCTAGCAATAATAACGGACTTACTACAAATACCAATAATAGTTTGAATAATAGTATTGAAAATTCCATTAATAGTACTATGAATAGTTCTCTACCTATGAATAGACTTCTACAATCTATTACGATAACGCCAACACCCCTTCTCAATTTAACTACTAGTGGTAATGACCGAAGTAGTGCCAGTGGTTCTATTGTTAGTAATTATGCCTCAACGTCCAGAAATTTCAATTCTTCCAGCCCTGCTTCAATGCAAAAGCCTACGAAGCACTTTACTCCCTACGATGTTAATGCCCTGCTAGGAAAAGGAAAAATTGACCCTTCCATTACGGGCAATATTAATTCCACTTCTGGAAATGCTATGCAGGCATCTATAGAGAAAATTATGCTAGGAAATGGCATCAATCCTCGTGACCATCAAAAGAAATAGTAAATCTTGTGACGATGGAGAATCCCTGACGAAAGAAAAGAAGAAAAAATTAGATAGGATTGCAAAATCATTACAAGATACCGATTCAAAGATTTAACTAAAGTATAAGTTTTAAAGCATTGAAGTACAACTTCTCGTTCAATTTTATTTTTATTATGACTTTTATTAATATTTGAAATACAATTTTAAAATATTATGTAGGTAGTATGCCTACTTTTAATTTTCTAACATGTACAATATAACATTGTACTGTTTATAAGTGCATGTCTATCGCGAAATCCAACTATAATAAAATTTGTATTTATATAATCATTTGTAAGTTGTATAATGTAATTAAGGGAAAGTACGTTCTAGAAATAAACGGAAATAAAAGTACTTGTCAGCATTAAATTCAAAATGTCTACCTTGTACTTGGATTTTTAGATTGCATTCGTAGAGATTACAACTACATTGATTCCATAGGTTTACATGATCATAATGACTATATATGATTACACTCAATTCACCTTTTCGAATTTATACCTTATACCCAATTGTTTATAAAGTTTATAAAGTATTGGAAAGACAGTTACGACAGTAAGGTTACAAGTTTAATTAAATATTACATTGGTTGGGTAGAAAAGATTACTTGTTAACAATTGTTTAACTTAATGAGTTACTAACTCTGGTTGTACTAATAAACATGTGCCACAATACATTGATGTATGGCATTCTTTGGATTGACGTTGACGGGAAAAATATTAATTTTTTTATTTTAGCTTTTTTAGTTAAATTGGTACGAGGCGAGGTAACGAGGTTGTATTATTTACTTCTCAAGGATATGAAAAGTAATGAGTAATTAACGCATAAAATTACTTTGTGCAGAAATAGGAAACATGTAGATACATGAAA
Organism: Tomocerus mixtus; assembly: GCA_034694165.1. NCBI lineage: Eukaryota > Metazoa > Arthropoda > Collembola > Entomobryomorpha > Tomoceridae > Tomocerus > Tomocerus mixtus. Next base: position 3,473 of record JAQFYC010002513.1, read on the forward strand.
CATGGAAATGTTATGCTTATCATGTGCAAATGCTCGTCGTTAGTGGTAAGTTATCAACATAGAGAAAGTAAGAGGAAGGTAATAGCGAATACTGTGTGCTAATAATATGTATTATGTTGAAAGACCTATATACGTACTTTTATGTATATGTATAGCACCATTAGTACATGTAGATTGAGTTTAGATTAGACTTTAATACTAATTTGTTAAAGTATGCATCAAAAGAAAGCCCAGTCGAGAGACCACAACTTTGAAACGCTTAAAATTATTTTATTTAATAACGATGAGCAAGTAATATTACAAAAATAATTGGCAATGTGTACGACAAGGAATTCCTGAGCTTTCTTCACTTTTCCTTTTTTTGTATCATAAATCCAATAATTATTTATTTGAGATAATATGGTTTTAATTACAGATTGTCAAATTGATAACTGAGTAAAGAGAAAGCAAGTGAAAGCAGGATTATATTCCTCAGCATTGTTGCATTAGTTGCAATGAATTTGATTCTGTGATCTCTAACCTCTTGTCATTGTAAATCATTTTTCAAACAAGTGTGGTCAGTTGGTCTTACATTGCAATTTTACACTAGATATGCATGGGGGCGCATACACAGTATGCGCCACTTAAAAAACAACAATATGCACAATTATTATAATTGTGTCTGCATAGCGCTTTTTCTGTTTTTCTCTGCTGAAATTTTACATATTAAAAACTAAAATGGATTTCAAATTATGTTTACCTACAAATGAGGCCACATGGAATAGAATCATGGTGTACCGTGATATTGATATTAGGTATGCACGTGCTCAAGTGCCGTAGGTGAAAGCAAGACACTTCACAATCTAGAGAAAGTACAAAGGCTGGTACGGTAATGGTAGGATTCAAATATCAGGCATATTATTATTGCATGGATTATACTTTCCCTATAACTTTTCCAGGTGTAAAGAAAATAAGTTCCACTCAGTTGGTAATGGTAATTTTGGCAATTGTATGCTAAAGTCTACCCTACGCATGCAGTGCTAAATGTATTAACTTTTATTAGAATAAGAAATATTAATAAAGTTAAGCTCAAAATTGAGTTATGGTTGTGAAATATTATACGTGTCTGTATTTTTAATAGCATCAGTATTGTTTAATACAAAGGAAGATGAAGGTTCAGTACGGTAGACTACGACATTAAAATATAAAGTATTAGGTTATTGCTGATGTGGGTGCTGACTCAACCTTGCTGGCACACCTGCTGATAGGGTCCATCTGATGGCTCCATGTTTTACTTTTGCAATTGTGACGACAAACATAATACGGAGTTTATTTACGTAATCCACTGAACATTATTGATAAAATCGCTGATCCCTGGATTCAAATTTTATAAATGCACTTCTTGCATCCGTCTTGGGTAAATATAAAGTAATGTACACAATAATAAAGTTTTTGCTGACAAAAACAATGATTTACGAACAATTTTGCTCAAGCATTGAAGGGTTACAGATTTAGGGCTGCCTAAAACACCAATACCAAACAGAGCCTATGGTTAAAATCATAACAAGTAGGAAGATTGGGTGGACAGTGATATTCTTCAAAGCCATAATTCCTGTATTATGTATACTGGCAACGATTTCGTTATTGAGCTGGAAAACTACAACGCTTTCAGAAAGTAGCGATTCCTTTTCGTCATTTGACAAATCACAGGCAATATCATTCATTGTAAACGCTATCTCCTTTTTAATATCAGCTATCGTACGCCCATCTTCAAATTTTGTGACCGCGTCCCCGGTTAATATTACGTCACCGGTAGAACTTTTACTACGACTTCTACGGAAAGAGCTCCCTATTCCAATCCAGCTCAACAGTTTTGCAGCAGTAGTCTTAATGGTTCTACGAAACTCTCGTTTTTTCTTCAAGATTTGTCCTCCGGAAAGAAGACCCATGTACAAATGATAAATATAAGCAAGAAGTCGCAATGGTTCTCTCTCTTCAAGCGTTTGCAAATGCTTCAGGTAATCGGCCACAGAAGGACGAATTTGGTACGTTTTAAGACGATCTTTTCCGTAGTAAAAGTCTAAATCCATTTCAAAGGCTTTTGTACGTTCAATTCCTTTGATGACTTGTGCCATTCGGCGAAAATGTTGGTTGCGTGAACTAAATTTGTTTAGCGAATCTTCCAAGAATCTGAAGACTTCATAGAAGATAAGGAGACCTTCAGCCCAAATACGATCATCCGACATAGCTGAAAGTATAATAATAAGGTTCCTTATTAAAATAGTACTAATGTCAATTAATTTTAATTACAGAAGAAAGCAAACGAAAGTAACCAACCGATGCTTAATTTTGCTGTTACGAGAGCATCACTTATGTTATGGATCTTGCGAGTAGCTGCTCTCATTTTCTTTGTAAATGGAATGCTATCGTCGAAATCCTCGTCGCTGCTTTCATCATCGTAGTTGGACGAAGTATTTACTTTCCCCAGTAAAATTTCTTCTTGGCTCACTTCTCGGAGAATAACGTCATCTTCGTTTCCTCTAACCATCGCAATAATCGCAAATAATGTAGTTGGTAGTTGTAGCTGGCAAAAAATTGGCAACTTTAATGGCTAACGGACGTAAGGGCGACGGGACAATGTGGAACTGTATTGGATAATGAAATTATAACTTTCTCTTTATTTTACGCATTTACCTCTCACAATCACAAATATGCAATTTTTATTACTTTTGACTTTCACTATATTACCTTGCTTTTTGACTCAAATTTCAACGTTCAAGATATCAATCCAACCGAAGCAGTGCGGATAGCTGAAACCAGAGCGCAGTCTGAAATGAAAATGCTTTTCAAAGCTGGAAAGGTTACTTAACATAAAATTGAAGACTTACAAAATTTGGAGTTGCAAAAGAATTTACAATTGTTTTATGACACGGCCGAATTTCCCAAATGTAAATGTTTAGGCTTCCCTCCTTGCGGATCATGTGAGTTTTGTTGAGATAGAATTTGGTGTGTAGGGTTTCGTTTGGGCTCCGGGTATACTGGGTATTACTACTTACTACCACACAGCATCGCTGCGACCCATAATGTAATTTTAATGTGATTTTACCTACGTACTGTGTAGTTCGTGGAATGGAATTTGTTGGGAAATCCCCGTGATTGGGCAAGAAATGCTGTACACTAATCCGACCAACCTGGTTTGTCGGCGTATTTAATAGCTCCCCTACTGCACTGTTCAACTGACCAAAGCAGTCGGCTGACGGGATACCACCATTTCCTATATCTTGCAACAAGTTTCGCTCGCCCACTCCAAATCTAAATAGTATTTAAAACGAATGTCGATTTTGCTAAATATAAAAATTTAACTAATAAAATCGGAAATGAAATAGGACAATTATTGGTTTACCTTACGACTACGACTTCTATAATACATAATTTGTCCTTTTATGTCCATTTGGAAACCTATAAAACCTTAGTATTCTGTTAATATAATAAATAATGATGGTGCCAATCGCCTTCTTGATTTTCGTTACAAGTTGGGAAGAATATAACAAAGCCCATGAACTCATGATATTGTGGTACCCTGCCTAGCCAAGTCCCACACACACAGAAATTCCCAGTTCCCATAATTTCCCATTTCCCACACTACGAACTTGAAACATTGATGGATACGATACAATACAATAATAGGATAATACAAGAAGCAACAAGCGGCAAGTTAAAATTGACTCTAATTTTTAAGTGAGTAATGGTTGTTGAATTTAAATAAAATTAATCCTTCTCCAGCAAGTGACAAGTTTGGAAAAAACTTGAATAAAAATTATTTTTTGAGAGCGAAATATAAGTGCTCATCATTGACTATCAGTTCTAGAATCTAAAAATCATATGTGATTCTGTGATTCATAAAGGATTATGAAATGGAATACCAAGAATCGAGACAGGTGAGGTAAGTTGAAAAAAGTACTTCATACTTGTTACTTGATTATTTATTGCTTCATCAATATCAGTCTATCAATATCTTTGTTACTGTAAGAAGAATATTATTGTTTTTTCTCACCGGCAGTTGATTTTGGAAAATACCTATCACTAGTCGCCGTCGCAAGTCGTAAGAGTTTCATCTGTCATCTCAACGCAGTTACAATTTTTCAAGCAACTAATTTGGACAACAAAAAATTAAACTGGACGCGCCACGCAATTAACTACGAACAACGAAAATCGTCTGAAAATTTTCATAATCTCGACGAAATCCAGAAATTATTGGGATACAGGATTTAATTTACAGAATGGTCTGACCGGAAGTCTTACGTAAGTAGTCAAAGTCAAGTAATACCCTAAAATAAAGTTATATTTATATTTGAAGTTAAGCATTCATGATTAGCTGTTAGAGCGATTAAGGTTAGACAATCGACAATGTAACACGGAGCCATAAAAATCTCCGTGAGTCCATTCCGGGGATATTTTCTGCCCCAAAACGACTTTTGCAAAAGAACGCATTTATTTCCGCCGCTTCCCTCTTCACGAATAATTCTTTTGACTAGGATCGAAGGATTTACATAAGTTTTGTTTTATTTTACTGTTAGGTACTATTTACAGCAGTCTCTTAAACAAAACTTACTTTACTTTTTACTTAGTTTAGTCATAGTGACTAAAGTAAGACTATGACTAAGACTATGACCTATTTGACCTATTGAGCAAAACAGTAAGGCTTCTGTTTCAATTTCCATGTTCAAATAAAATATAAAATAGTTTATATAATGTATATACTAACTATGTACACTATGGGATGAGTAACTAGTACAATTGGTGATTATTTAATTGAACGTAGCGTATTTGAACTTATATCCATGCAAGTGACCAGGCAGTTTGCGTCGATCCTGGTAATAGTCACTCTGCCACTGCAGAATGGTAGTTAAACTGTAGCCTCTTCTTATTAATTCAACTCTTTGTTCAGTTAAAAATCGCCTGCGGAAATTTGTAAGCTTATGAACAAATATTCTTCGGGCTTCTCGAACCATGATTGTCTTTAGTCTGCCGGCTCTGTAATTGTTAACTATAGATATTGGCACATTGCTCTTGCGTCGTTTAGGTGCTTGATTTTCTCTGGATTTAATTTTTGGTTGATTCACTTTTTTTTCAGGAACTTGCCGTTTCTTTGTGTAAAATAAGGGGCCATGAACGACATTTTTGGTGAAGTTAGAATGTTTAGGAACTATAGGGACATCAAGCATTTCTTCTTGTTTGAGCTGAAGAGGTATATTTGGCTTGTCGCTTTGTCTTCGTTTATTAAACCGGCTAAAAGTGAGCTCACGATAAAGTTCTTCAGGGGGTCTGCTTGCGAACTCTTGAAGTGTCAGTTTGGGAGCATTGTCCCCACTACTGTCTACTGGAGGTGGAAGTGCAGGGTCATTTTTGAGAATTTTGAGGAGTGGTTGTGGTTGTGGGCTGATTGGAGTTTCTAACAATGAGTTGTATGATCTTTGATGAGGGGAGAGCAAATTGGTTGTAGATTTCTGCTTCATAGCTTGAGCTTTTCGAAGTCGTATAGATCTCTTGGCCATTTCCAATTTTTGTCTTAAATGTTCAGGCATAAGTTTGAATTTGGACAGTATTTGTGACTTCCCTCTCACTGGCTTCTCAGGAGAATCAGCTTCTTTTGCACTTTTAGAAGTGTGAAAATAAAAAGGTGGATCTGTGAGCAGGCTAGTGGGAAGTTCTATTGGCATTGAAAAGAAAGGTTTCATGGGTTTGCGAAAACGTTTTTTATCTCGTTTGTTACGACCTCCTTTGGTCGTCTCTTTTAGGTGGCGTTTCAAAGGTCGTCCCTTAGGCCGAGTATATGAGGGGGCTCTGTCTATAATTTCTTGTCGTTCAGATGGTTCCATCGGAGTCTTGTACAAATGATGCTGAAATAAGTTAACAGCTCTACGGCTGACAATATCTCGAATTGGTTGATCTTCCTCGGTGTCCTGTTGTATCTCTTTCTTAACATGATGAGCATCACTAGCTTTATTGATATTTTTCACTGGTTGACCCCATCTCAAATCCCAAAGTTTGCTCAACTTTCTACCTAATTTTTTACTCCAAAAAATACTGTTGGGGACATCTCCTGTTTGATCAAAAAGAATTCTGTCCCAATAATTTCCAGGATATAATTTGCGGTATTTGTCAGGCATCTGACGCCAGCGACTACTTTTCTTCAGATAGTCTTTGTAGAAAGTATAATCTCTCTTTTCTGTAATCAAAAGGCGTTTCTTCTTGATATATACCTCTTTGTCTAGGTCTCCTTTGTAGGTGCGAAAGTAATTTCGAGGATTACTCTCGACATGGAAAACAACTTTCAACTCTGTATGAGTTAAATCTATGTGTGGATGTGTTACCGGATCGAAAAGCAACTCAACGGGTGGTAGGTTTCCAAATTCATCCGATGGTCTTTGCAGAGTTATCCTAGGCACCGCCCATGTTTTAGCTTGCCATTTCAATGGAACCGGTAAAAGTCTTGGTTCCATTTGAGTCACTGACTCCAAATTAATATCTGGTATCCACTGTCCATCTTTACCCACAATCTTATTGGGGATGTAGGTAAACCCTGGACGCTGATATATCTTCTGTTTAAACTTCTTTTTCCTTAGTGCCTGGAAATCAAATCTCGAAACATTAGACTCCGATTCTGACATATCCTCCATAGGTAATCCGGAGGGATTGAAAACTCCCTGGCATTGCAACATTTCCCGTCGAAGTCTCAGTAATCTGTCCTTTTCAATGAAAATACTTGGCGGAGCATGAAATACTTCAATAAAGGGAGAGATATGTAAATTCCTTGAGGCATCCTTAAGACGCCTTTTCTTGAACCTGGTTTTGATGTAGCATCGCAGTTTTCTTCTTCGTCTTCTCCGCTGTTCTGCCCTCTGATTTAGAGCCTCCAATTGCCAAAGAAATCGTCGTCCGTAATAACTGCGAGTCGTTTCATGTGGTTGCCGTCCCACCGGATCTAGAATTTTATGTCTCACCATAAATTCCCATTTTTTATTTTGTTCGTCTTTAGATGTAACCCTTCGTCTTCGCCTTTTAGTTTTGATTGGGGGTTTCGTCTGAACATAATTCTCAATGTCCTCAGCATTACTTTCAATTCCAGTGCTTTCACTTTGGGATTGGTTAATTCGCTTTCTATCGAAATTACTGGGCTTGGACTCGGACTCAGATTGTCTCTTTACTTTAGTCTTTTTCCCCCTTCGGTCAGGCAAATTCAAATCCTGTAAAGATTTTCTCATCCTTAGTGGCACATCTTCCCATAATCCCTTAGGCCTTTTTCCCCATAAGTGGTAATCGACAATCGGCACAATTTTACCGCCCACAACTTTAATGTTTTTGAAGAACATATCCCTCGGTCGTTTTGCCCAGAAGTGTCGCTCGACGGAGCCAGGTAGAAACCACTGTGTTCGATAGTGAACATATCGGGACCATGTAAAAAGTTGCAAGAACTTTTTATGCAATCTTCTGTTAAAGCGCCTTACCCTTTTTATTAAATTCGCGAAAATGGCACAAAAGCAACATTTTTGCAATGCTAACATCATTTCTGCTACTCTTTCAGCTATAGCAGTCCTCAAATGGAAGAAAAACTTGCGAATTTCGCCTGGTCTCTTTTCGCGTGCACTCGTTTTGTTAGGATTGTTTCTGCGTTTTTTCCGTCTTTTACTTTTCTGTTTTCTTGGAATTGATTTTGTAGAGTTTGTAGCACTTGGTCCTCTTGTTCTTAAAGAGTCGCTAAATAATTGACTTTCTGTCTTTTTTTCATCCCCTGTTGACTTCCGCTTGTCACCCTTGGACTTTTTCACTCCATTAAAGATGGAAATTTTTTCTATCACATTACCTTTTTGAGTCCCTGATTCAATAATTGTCACTCGCTTTTCAAAGCGGCTATTCCGATTGCTTTTGTGTTTTCTGTTACTGTGCCCATCCGTATGCTTATGCTTCTTTTTAGGATTATCGCTTTGTTGGTTTTGGTCCCACTTTGCTAACAAGTGATGCTTTACATATTTTGCGTCAGGCCAGTATCCTGTGTGTAGAGTTTTTTGGTATTCATTGGGCTCCCATTTACTCTTGAAAACCATCTTTGGTTTAGGATAGAGTGTGTCAAAAAGTTGTTGGAACGTCGACTTCGACTCTTTCCTAATTCGTTTCAGGGCAGGCGGGAGTCTACCTAAAAATCTTGCCATGTGTAGATTGAAATATGTTCCAATCAACATGAAATCTGGACCCCATGATGTGCTCCCTGGAAATACGGTGTCGAAATACTTTTTGGAGTGATACCTTGTGTCTACTCTTTGAAACTCTTTAATGCACTCTAGTTTTAACTTGTTCCACATAGCTCTTCGTCGATTTTCTACTTCCACAATCCAAAGTGTAGCCAAAATAATTATGATTTTAGTGGCGAAAAAGTGTAGAAACATTGTGGTATACGTCCAAGAGTAAAGTGGAATGGTCGGAAGTACGTTGTAGATGCACATTTTTGCCTTGCCGAGTCGGATTGCGGCTATAGTTCCTAAAATGCATGCAACCACTTGACCAAGAATTACTGATCCAAGACGCAACATTTCGACACAAAATATCTGTATAATTAAGAACGAAGGAAATTAAGTAGGTAACAATAGAAGCACAGCAAACGGTAATGAACAAATAACTATACTAAGGTATGTAGTATGTATTTATGCAGGTTAGGATTAGGTTAGGTGCGTCAGGCCCATGGCCTGTATATAAAAAATTTCAAATAACTTAAATATGAATTAGTAATGCTTAAATGGTTTTCAGTGCCACTGTCAACAACCTGGCCAAATAAGTAGATTGCGTTGTAGAGTTCATTCATAATATAACTCGTTATAGTTAATGTTAACAATTCTTTAGCTCATATAAACTTACATTGCTTTTGAAGGTCACTGCTGGAATTAAGAATGCCACATTGACGACGCATGCTGGTACAAAATATCGGAACGCAGCTTCTATACGTTAAAAAAAAATCTACTAAATAAGCCAGTTGAAAATCTGTTATGTTATAAAACAAAGTTGACATGATGCCACCTATTTGTATAAATGCAGGAAGAAAGGCTACTCTGATTGCTAGATTGCTACCAACACATGGGCGAAACTTTTTAGTATATTTACCCAATTCTGGCACTGTGTCTTTTTTCCAGGATTTGTCAAGGCCTTGAACATAAGATTTGCCACAAACTTCCGTCGCCAGGTCGAACATAAATTTCTCTTCCTCCAGCATCAGACCATGAGTGGAGCGAGAATGAAATTTTATTTTATAAGTTTTTGGGCTCCACGGAAAGGTTTTGCTTTCGTGTGCATTTAATTGTGGAGCTATTGATGTTGTCGAATAGCGAAGGAGAATATAGGGGCCAATGCATATCATCAGGGTGAACTATAGAAGTAAAGTAAAGTAAAGTATACTAATAAGTAGGTATTAGTGTTCGTATTACATTATTTGACGGCACCCCGAGCACCCCATCATATTTTCCATAAACCCCAACAGTTCAGATAGAATCAATGTCTCTTAGGCCTGGGGTACACTATTGAGCGTACTAATATGATTCAATCCGAACTCTAAAGTTGGGGTTTTCGGAAAGCTAAAGATTTGGCCTGGTCCTGGCCTGGCTATACTATAAGTATTGTAATCGTGAAAATATTACTCTACTTATTAATCAGATTAAAAATTTTAGTATTTGCTTGCTTTGCTTAAACACAATTTGGGTTTTGTCTATTCTACATAATATCTTGTAATCTATGCTGCATAAATTCATGTACTCTTTACATAAGTTATATCAGTTGATTTTTATTTACCATATCGAGCAGAAAACATCGTCTCCATAGTTGACATAGTTGTGCCGGTGACATGTTAAGAAAGCCACGCAAGCATTGTCCAATGGAACCGAGCTCATAAGCCCGGTAGTAGTTAGGGCACAAATTTATCTTGCACCCCATGGTGGTCTATAGTAGGCTCAATTAGTTTCTAGACTTAACATTAAGTTAAGGCCAACTGTCTCTCTCCTCTACCCTTAAGCTATAGTTGAATGCATAGTGTGCCAATGTAAGTATATCTGTTCTGCTGTATCACTGCGTTCACAGATGTTGATGCAATTACGTGATATATGCAAATTCAATGTAAGCATAGGAATCTAGACTTCAATACATGGCCGTTCCTCAAGTGGGCCATGCGCTCCACTAAAAATGAACTAGTTTTCAGGGTTCGTTCTGCTGGAGAGACAAAACTTTGATTAGGCGTAGCAAAAATCATTTTAATTGGTTGTCTTAGTATCGAATGCATTTTTATTTCTAGTATTTCTATGCATTGTTCATTTTCGAAACCCCCAGTGCAGTAGCTGGAGATAATCTTCGGCTGCTCAACTTGGTCGCTATTTTGTATAGAATAATTTTATGCCATCACCTGGAGTATGATTTCAGATCAGAATGCAGCTAGCAATAACATTTTATGTATTTTTTGCAGGATGTAACTGAAAGAGGAAATACATTTATCTATCATCACATTGTCACAGCTTTCAGTTTTGTGCCGAAACTGATGATTGATTCGGATTCGGAGACAGAAAATGTGAATGAGTCATGCTGGAGGTGGAATCTACTACGTTTTGCGCCCCATCGTTCCAGTTCCAGTTTCCATCAGCTCATCTGTAAGTAATTTAAAATTATACTGTAATGTTTTGCTTTCTGAAACTCTGGAGAGTGTAGAACAGGTACTGTTATTGATGTTTCTACGCTCTTCTGGTTCTGACAGTCCGAATATTCCTCTCTCGTTCTCCCAGGGGTGTCCCTTAGTCCCATCATAAAGTTAGTTAAGGAAACTCTGTCGAAAAATGTATAAGTTCATTCGTTCAACTAAAATTAGCCTGCATATCATTATGTTCGTCAGGAATACTACATACTAATGCTAAGTAATAATGGATATGGTATAAATTATATTATGATTAATGAATACAATTTTCTAAGCTCTAAGATGTGTCTTAGATTTACTTTTAGTGTAAATTGGGTTGGATAAGGAAATAGCATTGCATTGCCATCTTATTTTTTCACTGCATGAGTATTACAGCGGTATTTTGTAATTTTTTTGGAGTATTATGCAGAACTAGCAGAACCTACTTATACAAATTAATCCTGCGTGGAAACCTAAACATAGTACACAGTTCTACTTAGTTCTTCAATAAAGTATATTTGTAAGTTTCAAAAATGCACATAGATATAGGCTAGTATAATATGTAGTTTCTAATGTTATAATTGGTTGCGTTGTAAAACTATACTCATTAGCTTCTGTCGAAACATATATATAAGTATGCTATGAAACGAACATAACTTCCCGTGCTCTTCTGTACATTAGCGTTTACCCACCGTGTGCTTGTGCTGTTATATGAAGAATGAAGAAATTCATCTTGAGATACGTAATAATATAGCACACTCTTATAAGATAGTTTGTAATGGTTATGTGAGTAAGCATTAAGCAAAGCAAGCAATTAAGCAACTATAAAGTCATCTCTCGTCTTGCCAGGGCAGAGTTTCATCATACCATAAGCATGCCATACTTACGTACATCTATAGATATGTATAAAGCGTATAGATATATGAGGTAATAGGTAAATAGCTTATAATAAGCAGTAATGCAGTTAAGTATATTCATGCTTAGGTACATTACATGATAACTTTTACATTATTTCATTTTATATAATACATATAATAGGTATTGGTTGGCCGCGCCGTCAAAATTCTATGAATGAAACGAGACGTAGACGTAAAGTTGGAAGGAATGCATGGCAAAGCATAGACGGTGTTATGTTGGTTGTAAAATGTACCTTTTTTGTGAATGAGTTCGAACGAATGAATGAATGGGAAGTTTTGGGAGTGGAAAGAGGAAAGCATTCAAGAACGCAAGACAGGGAAAGGGTTAAAGCAATGTGAATGCAGTAAGGGAACGGCTGCTCAGCTTTAGGGGAAAGGGAAAAGATGAAACTTTTCATACTGTACCGTCTGCAAGAGTGTATCTAGTATCTATAGATGTAACATAAACCAGATTAAACAACAGACTGCTTCGTGCGCTACGTCAAATGCCATCCTTTTTGTTAATAACCTTGTATTTTGTATACGATGTGTACATTTATAGATACGACTTCGAGTACAAGCAGTAAGCAGAGGTACATAAGCACATATACGTATAGTATAAACATTTATCCTATTTTGCTACATTCAATATTAAGGACACGAACATGTTAAGTTTGTTAACTATATTTATGCACTTAGAATGATACAGATAGTTTATAGTTCCTTGAAAGTATTTAGATATAGATATGCATTACGTTAACTTTCATACTACTTATACTCCAAATTTTGTATGTGTATTATTTTACGTGCATGCAAATTTTCTGCAGGTCATTTCTGTATATATGTATCTATAACTTCAGGAGGACTAGCTAATAATACACAGATGTATGTACATTACATGTACATTCACATTTTAAGATTTACAAATGTATAGGGTAACAATGAGAGAGTATAATTTCTTAATTTCTTAAAGGGTAAATGTTAAACCGTTAAACACATTACAAAATTAAAAATTCTTACTATGTTTGTGCGGTACTGGGTATTGTGTCTAAGTGTACCAAAAGATTATCCCTAATTCTGAGAAATGGTTAGAAGATTATCCGAATTTGGTACCTGGCCTGGAATATTATACTTATAGTATGTATTGTGGCTGTAGCTGTGGTTGCATCCTGTAAAACTAATTGTAAGTAAGGCTGCAAGCAAGGCTCTGCGCTCTGAACTGTAAGGCTCCTGAACCTGGCATATCTGTAAAGCTATAGACTTCAGCTTTAGCTAAGTAATGCTATTGATGACTATTATTATTACCTCGTATGACTTGTTCTGTTTCTCTATCGTCATATTTTCTGACAATTTGGATTAAGTTATAAATATTAAGCTGGTACTTTACGTGCTATCTATTTTATGACACATACATTCGGATTACGTACCATATGCATATACTTATACATGTATACTTATTTGCATAATACTGTGTTATGTAGTATGCAAGTATTTGCAGTGTTCAGAGTCGATTCTGTTTAATAAAGCACACATCACCCGTACAACATTGCGTTCGCAAACATAATCTGACACATCTGTTCTGTTCTGTTGACTTTACGAGGCACTACAACTACAAATGTAATATATACAACTACTATACAACTTAAACTGCATATCTAACCTACAAACGATAAGTACTACCAAACTACCATGCATTCACAATAAATGTACGTTTGTATTAAGTATATACTTAGGTACACAAAATTACAACATTCACCAAATTCACTTTACCATATGGGTTGTACATTATGGTATGATAGTATAGATACTTTAGATACTTCTTATTATGCTGAATGAATGAACACGATACATAGTTTCCTATTAGGATCTAATGTAATACTACTAGTATAGGATAGTTAGTATCATACATATATGGGATGAATTGAATAGTTGAGTCTCATTCATTCATTCAGAAGGTTTACGAATAGGAATTTAGGATAGGATGCTGCAAAGAGAATCAATATGCGAGTATGCGAGAGAGGAGGAGAGGGAGTTGTACTTCTAAACCTACAAAATACCTAAACCTAGCTAAGTGTATTTTGTGCTGTGTACTGGTGTGTTGGACAGTCGTAGTACTTACTTAAGGGTAGTATTCGTATTATTGTCGTAAAAATAAAGGTTCATAGTATTTTTGAAACTACTTTGGGATGTGAAGGAACAAGTGGACAATCAAAGATACGCTTAATGCTGGGGTACCTCAACCTCAACGGGGCCCTTGAAACATTTACGATTCACGTTTATTTGTTACGGGAATTGAAAAGCTATTATGTTTCTGTATATAAGTATATCTTGGCTTAATAATGGATAACATTCATGACTGAAACTCGGCTGCTAAAGTTGCGTCATTCGAATTCGATCGTCGTCTCCTTTACTAAAGTCAAAACTAGAGATGCGGTCTGGCTCAGATTTTAAACGTTCGTTTTTTCAGAATTTTTTTCTTATCCATACTTTTGTATCCGAAATATGTAAAGTTAGAATTTCGTGTTACGTTGAATTTGAATCGATTTCAAGTTTAAACTCTTAGTTTCACATTTATAGGTATTGTATATACTGTGTACAGTACATACATAATAAAGGTCCAATATGGTACTTTCAGAGGCTCTGCAATACAGTACAACATGAAGCACAAAGCCTTTTTCGTAAACCAAGCCTATAAAGCCCGTCCCCGTCCTGCTACTTATGCAATTAGCCCGCAGCGTAATTTTTTCTGTAATAGAATTCAGTATCTAGTGCCTAGTACACTATGTATATTATGCTGTATAATATTGTTTTATGTAGCTAAAAATGGTTATGAAATGACTTAAAATGGTCATTGCATTGTTCTTTAAGTATAAGTACTATACAGCTAATAAGTTATAGTTCTAAAAGTTCTACGTATTATTATCATCCATACTTAATTTTATCATTCGATGCATGTACGTCACTGTTATGTAAATGTAAGCACCACAATATTAATATAATGCATCTTGCAGCTTAAACCTAAGCTGTTTAACGTTAAATCATATCCGTCCAATTAAACTAAAAGCTGTTGTTATAGCTAATACAGATAGCTATGCAATGCTATTAGGTTTACACTACATTATACTATACTTATATCATGCAATACTTAAGCACTTCCAGATAGCGTATACACAGGCAGATTATATGAATATGCTTTTTTCAATAAATATCATATATGTAAATTATAATAAAGTTTAAACTCATACATACATCTCGAACTGTACTTACTATTCAGGGGTTTACTGATATTCTGCATTGTGTTTTGGGAACAACGGATGGATGATGATGAGATTATGTGATGTGAGATAATATTATATTATGTAATATCGTTTGATTGTATGAATGAATATGAATGGAAGAACGTTGCACGTATCTAAAATACCTATTATATTAGACATTATATAAATAAATAGTTAATTTATATATCGAATACAAATAGTAGCATTACTGTGAATATGAATGATGAAATAAGTATAATGATCACATAAGTAGTTCTGCTTATTCTAAAAGTAGTTAAGTGCTCTAGCTCTAGCTGTTAGGTAAGCTTAATATCGTATTTATAATTTTATTACATTAGGTGCTTCATATTATTCAGTACTTTACTTGGAATTGGAACTGGGCCTGGGCCTTTGAAATTCATACATAGTCATTGTATCTGCTGATCCCTGCTTACCTACTGCTTTAAATACCATGTTTTCATGTTGTTTATCCGTATCGGTACTCTGTCTGAATTGTGAATGGTAATAATGGTATAATGATATTAGATTTTATTAGTCATACCGTGAATAGTTGAATGATAATTTTGTGATAAGTATGATGTTCACTGTTGATACTTGATATAGTGATTGATAATAGTGTCACATCGTATGATAAATATAATACAGCAATAAATTTAGCCTCAGTCACAATGTCTATGTTGTGTGTTGTTGTAAGTAAATAGTTGGTGTTCGTAGTTCGTGCATCTGCATCGGTTTACACACCCACTCTTACTACTTACAATATACCTGCATAATATAATGAGAGGGGGCAGTTATTTAGAAGGCTGGCTTGTTGACTACTAATTAGTGTAGTTTTCTAAGCAAGTATCCTGGAGAAAAACACGAGATAGATACATTTACTAAATAATAAACAAATGTACATCCCAAAATAATTACAGGGTTGCGTTGTGTTGTGTCATGTCATTCACGATTACTACGCATTTAGCCAATAAAGTTGCAATGCAAGTATTCTTACGATAAGAAAACACTTTAAACGTTTATAGGTTGATCTAGGGATGCATATGTTGTAACTTATAAACATTAAGCGTAAAAATAACTCAGATCTCATACTTGGTTTCAAAGCAAGGCTTGAAATGTAGCCAAAAGTTGACAAGAAGAGAAGGGCATGAGATGAGAACACTATTTTGTGTCTGTTTGGCTTGGTTTGCTTAACGTATGTTAGTAACTACTATATGCTTACCTACCGAGTACGGATACTTTAGTATTATTACCCAGCAGAAGTGTTTCATGAAATAATTAAAAGTGGATCGATAGGTACGTAAATGCACTAAACTGTAAGTGCTAAGTACTGAGTACTGATACATTAATAAGGCAGTACTTACTCAACTCCGGAATCCCTGGAGTATTTTACTTATTTAGTATAGGCAGTATTTTTAAGTAATTTATATGCATGCTGCTGCACCCTTTAAAGCTACGTACTAGTTGCTATAAACTATGTAAGATAAATATAAATATTGAAGTTTATGGAAATAGAGTAGTTTTATCAAACATCCAGTCGGAGTACCTTCCAAATAGATTTTAGGTTCTTACACTTCAACTCATTGCACAGTTCCAGTATCAGTACCCACATTATAAAGTAGATATATCGGACTTAGTAAATAAAGTGCTATTTTAATAATCAAACATGGTTTAAACTTTCTGGGCCTTTAGAGCTTTAGTATTCCATGAATATAAATTAAATGGCCCACTCCCATTTGGATAAGTGTATTTTATTTGTAGTAGTTTCGCTGGTCTTTGACTTTTGACCTACGAAAAGGAAATGCAATTTTGATGTGACTTCAGACTTTCAGTGGCAAACGTATACTATTTTTGTCTGTTTGTGTACTTCTAAGCCAGTGAAATGTGTCTCTATTTTAAAGTAAACTGTATATATGCCTTTCTATAAGAGGGAAATGCTATTTTAGCTCTGTTTGTAAGTACTCCACGAAAATGTAACACGTTTGAAAGAAAACGGGCCGAAAACCTGATCTGCTCGGTTAACCACCTATACGATTTACGTCTCTAGTGTGCGCTATATAGAGAAGCTGTGTTTGTATCTGTGTTTTGTATGTAATGGAGTATAATATGTTATATCCTAGGTAGGTGTACTGTACATGTATATGTATCTCTGTATGAAAGGTCTTATGAAGTATGAAACATACATTAGATTGCTTGTGCTGCACAGGGTTAGGGATAGGATACATAGGAGTATCTGTCTGTACTGTAGTAGTACATACATAGAAGTACATAGTGGAAAAGCAACTTTCGGCTTGTTACAAAGTCGACTTCATTCTGAATCTCATAACGCAACTCGCAGCGACAGACTCGAATGAGACTTAAAGAGAATCATATCAGCTGAAATGCTGAACTGAACTTTCTGATTGTATTGCAGCGAGTTGAAGTTGAGTTGCTTTTGCTATTGCTCTTGGTTTGGTAGAGACGAGAGGCTGTATATATGGTTGTAGTATGTATGTAGTTTTGTGAGTGAACTCAACTCAGTCAACTGCTGGCTGAACTGAACTCGCCCATAGTACCACACCAGACCAGACCACATCCACATTACATTCACAATTCACATCCAACTCGAACTACTCTGCCTTGCCTTGCCTTGCCTCAAGTACTAAACAGACAGATGGAATACAGTACACACATAGAGAGGAGAGGATTGAAAAGAGGACATACCTACCTACGTAACTTTACGTAACAAACTAGTACATAGACATAAAGATACTTAACTAAACTTTAACTATACATTATAATAATATAAAGAGACCTACCTACTGCCTACTACGTACCTCTACTATATTAAATAGGATATCTGTACTTTACATCTGTAGTACAGAACAGAGGATCCATCCCATAGATTTATATAGAGTAGATATAACTTACCCACACTAAAGTACCAACACCAACCGAAGCATACGAACTGAACTAGCTAATAAGCTAGCTGAACTACAATTCTCGCTAACCACACACTGTATTATTCACTGAACTGACGGGAAACGTGCTATTGCTCCGTTCTTGGTTCTTAGGCTTAAGCTTCCTTTCCATTGAAGTTTCTACAGTCTCTAGGTCTCTACTTATTTTGTTCTTGTTGGCTCGGTTGCTTGAGCAGACAAGACAGGCCAACAAAACAACTGTGAATTGGCTTATTTTCACCATATGCATTATTTAAGATTTTGACTGTTTTAAATCCTTATGTACTCTTATTGTTAGGATTAGAATAATAAATAGAAATATATAAGTACACTTGGTGTTCCATGAAAAATCTGTTGAATAGTAATAGTGAGTACACTTTTACATAAATATACTACATATACATACATAGTAGTAGAGAGTGTAGGAAAGTGTTGTGTTGTATATTGATTATTAAAGTTTATTTATCTTCTAGTGAAAAATAGCTCGCACGCAGTACAATCACTCGAGTGCCACTGCCACTACCATATTAAGGATTTCACTATATACAGATACATACTGTACTGTGTGCATACAGTTTACTTTACTTACAACTTACCAATAGGTCGTCCTATCATCTTTACAACGTATACTCATAAACAGTACCTTTAGCTTAATAGACAATAGATCTTGTATATAACTACTTATTACTTACATGCCCTGCGTTACGTTACGTTACAGAAAAACGAGATTTGCAGACACGGAAGTTACAGCCAATTCAAAGCAAAAGCAACTCAACACTTGGTTTACCAAACCATTTTACAATTTAGTCGAACTTTTGAATTTCGATTTGTGTTGCTTGTGTTAAGAAAAGGGGATTCTTTGAGCTATATACCATAACATAGTATTGCCTGCCTTAACTTGTGATTAGACAGAGGATTTTGTTGTGGAGTGAGCAAAGTAGATCTTAATATCATACATAGTGTGATATGAGTGACGGCTGCTCGCAGTTTGTGTCGTTTGCTCGTTCGTGTACTGAAATCTTGTGTGAGTTTTGAGTTAAGTTTGGATTTGAAGGGCGGACGTGACGTGGACGAGTTGTTATTAAGTGCTATATTAACAATAATAGACTAAAGGAGTATAAAATATGGAAAGAAAACTACATAGCACCTCCATTGGATGTTAAACTCTAAAATAGAGACTCTAGATAGATTGTACTGTGGATTATTACACTAAAATCTGCATGTGTCCAATTTTTCATATAATTAATTCAACAGAACACTGAATGTTCAATTTCAATTCGAGCTGGTTTGGTGATTTAAGTCATAAAATATTATCATCATTCCTATAATACTACATGTAGCAATAAAAGTGCCCTTATCTTTCCACAAATAATCTGATCACTGATCATCTTCAACTCAACTCGCGAACAGAACAGAACAGAAACAGCATCCATCAAACTCTGAATAGCATATATATGCATGTATTTATGTTATGTAGGAATATTCGCGATTCACATTCACGAAGCGCAATACATTCAGCAGAACTAGTACACTACAACTAGTAGACTTTTATTTAAGTAAATACATATAACAGAATAATGCAGTACAGTGTTAGAGTGTTGTGTATGCATGTGTAGCTAGTACTAGTAAAGTACAGTACAGTACACACACCAACACCATACCATACATAACAGGCCCAGGTGAAGTACATTACAAGTAGGAGAGCCGTATAGCACAGTACAGTGGAGAACAGTAAAGCGAGAAGTGAACACGTATGTATAGGAAATATAAAATGTATTAAATAAAAGTAGAACTGCCGTACTTATGTAGTCTGCTCTGCTCTAGTACCATATTATACTCATAGTATAGTGGTTAGGTATAAGTTGTAAGTCGACAGTTCAGTTCAAATCAATTCAAGTCACACAAGTTATAGTGAAGAGGAGAAACATCAAGATTATCCTAAGCTGGGCCGTTGTGTTGTGTTGTGTTCCATGCTAAATGGTTCCTTACTTTACTTTACTTTACTTTACGGATTTGACTCACTAACAACAAAACTTCTACTATTCTTTGTCAGATATTTATTTTGTGTTGCATAGTGAGTTGGCGTTGGCGTTAGCGTTGACTCGACTGTAACAATAATAGTCCGACAAAATAGTTTGGAATAACATTACACCTTATGGAAGTGGAAGTGGAATGTGGAAGCAGTTTGGTTTTCGAAGGAAATGTATGATACGTCCATTACATAGCAATAGCGACTCAGTACATACATTTCTGCAACACATATAAAATTACATACATGTGGAAACGGAAGTCATGAAATATTCATACAAGTCCAAGTCGGTCGGTCGCTCCGTGTGTGTGTATGTGTAACAACAGCGTATGTAGATTGTAAATGGATCGTTGCTGTACATACTAATAGCATTTACTCATTCATACATATTATAGAGAAATATATACCAGACCAGACAGAGCAAACCAAACCAAAAATATTATAAAGTATATCAGACCAGCAGCCATTCCGAACTGTTTCAAAGAAATCTAGTTACACATATAAATATATGATTGTACTATAAGTGTTATAATGTGTCGGCTTGTTGGTTGGTTTGGTATATACTAGAGAGTTACTGGAATTGAAATGGAATGAGGGAAGTAAAGTTGGAGTTGAGTTCAGTCAGTTTCATTCACAGTTTCCTTCCACATTTGTGTCGTTCGTTGTATGAATGAGAAAGGAGAGCATGTGTATTTATGTGCTGCTGCACGATGGGATTCTATCGGGAACATGAACATTTTGAACATACGAATGTGCCCCATAAGTTTGGGCTCATAGAGTTATTACTAGTACACAGTTTGGAGGATACATAAATACACACAAGCATATAGCACTCATAGAAAAGAGGATCGAGAGGAGAGAAGAGGAGGAGAGGAGAGTAATGAATGTATGAAAAGGAAGGAAGTCGTGTTCCTATATATACCATACCACTCACTTACTTCACTATTCAATTCACTAGGAATACTACTGACTGTGACTGTGACTCCTAGTTAAATACACACACTCATTGTTAGTAGAAGTACACTCATGCTTTTCTCTGCAAAGGAAGTCTATGAGATTTGTCGACAATGACAATTTCTCCATGACCAATCACATGAACATTCCTTTCCCATGATATACTCTATTATATTATATCTGTCGTCTGGTCTGTCTGTAGTATGATGGGAAGATACATTACAATTACAACAGCAACAGAAACAGCACAGCAGAGTATTACTATTACTACTCCCTTAGCTCTGTTCGAACATATTTTTCTGGGTTATATGCACCATACGTTCACTTAAACTTAAAAACTCCAGGTTATTCACAAGTTGACTTAAGTGTGGTGTACTATTTATATGAAGGATGAATGGATGACAAATAGTGCCTTTAAAATACACAAGTTAGTCAAGTGTGCGTTTGAACCAGCGTTCGTTGGAGTGCGACTTACACTTAAACAACGGAGAGTTACCATGAAAATGACTTCAGAAATCGGGCGGATGCTCAAATGTCTGGCGAACAAATCTTATCATTCCTTGCAGGATGATGGATATAGTCATATAAGTCTGATACGTAAGTGCATGCCTTTTTAAAAATAGGTGTAATATAATTATGTCTGTAGGAGAGTCTGCATGGCTGTCTGTGTATTAATAGTTTTATTCGTCTGTTACTTATTCTTATAGAAAGTTTGGTCTGTCTTGGTGAGCAGAAATATTTATTACCTACTCATAAATGTAGTTTTATTAGTGAAGAGGCTGAAGTAATCAAAGATCTTGGCAGTATTGTTTACGAAACATATTTACATGATTTTTAGAATTTCATCAGTACCAGTATCGTGTATAAAAACGATAGATTAAGCAATAAATACATTACCAATGCGTGTGCCATTACAAATACTCCAGGAAACATTGCCCATAAATGAAGTGGAAG
>JAQFYC010002514.1:0-25196 GCA_034694165.1 Tomocerus mixtus
GTTTTTGAACATTTTGTTTACATGAGTTGATAAAGTAGAATATTATGAACATCTGATTTTTTTGGTTTTGGTTTAAAATGGCCACGCCGCCATGGAGTTGTGACCACGCCCACTTATTTTTTAAATACAAACATGTGACAAGTGGGGTATCGTTTTAAAGATGTTGACGTAACGAATCTAACTATGAGCATCAATTTTCCCCATACGGGGTCATGTGTGGTTTTGTGGTCATAATAGCCTGCAAAATGCTTCGTGTTGTAGTTTGTGTTGTAGATTTTGGATTTTAAATTTCGTGTTTTGAGCTAGGGTTTTTGATTTGGAGTTATAGTTTGGGCTTTTGATTTCGAGTTATATTTTAGGTTTTAGATTTTGTAAACTATTTCAACAAAACCGGTCCAGTTTGGATTTTTTACTTAGCATAATGTCTACGGTAGATACAGTTGGACACCCATTACCATGGTTTATTTTAACTGTTCTTATTTTACAACTGCAACTTATTTGGTTTCACAAAAGACCGACCTGCGCGAGTGGGATAAAAATGGTAGGCATGTTAAGAATCTCCAGCTTTTCTCTAGAACATATGCAAGCCCTTTTTTGAAAAACAAATTCTAGTATCAACAGTTAATTTTAAAAAATCTAGAATAGGGATTTACATATAATTGGCACTGTGACCCTATTTTTTACTAGTTTTCGTTTTAAATTCGCAGAAAGGAGCTGCATATGTTGGGAATACTGGGTAGAATATCTTTGTCTGAAAACCTATTTACCTGAACTCGCACATTTTATACCATTAAATATTGGCAAGAAAACGGTCAACTGCGCAATGTGGTGCCAGCTTTTTGAAATAGATGACATATTTATAGAAATGCTACCATTGACTATATAAACTCAAAACTTGTCCTACGTAATACCAATAATTATGTATTATGATAAAATCCCTCCACAACATGCACAACAAAATCGTAAAAGAGGTATAATGTTCCCCAATTCTATACATGACTAAGCTAATTAATGAAAGATTTATGAAGGATTAAAATGTAACTTAAAACTTAATTGACAGTAAGATAATTAACTTCTGTAGGTATTACTAATATGGAGCTAAACTCGTATTTAATTCAATCGTTAAGCTCTTCAGTCTTTAATCTTAGAATATTTAATCATACTGTACCTTGGTTCACAGTTCAGTTGCAATACTACTATGAACAATAATGGGACGTCACATACTATGATTACAATATTGTGTGCCAAATACATGCGTTTCTGTGGGATCTACAGTATGTATATAAACGAGTCTAAACCCCTTCGTATGTTAGAAGTTGTTAAACTTCAAAATTTCATGTTTGTCGACAATTTGCTAAAAATTGAATTAAAATGTTTAAAACTAATAGTAAAATAATAATAATGAAAACATAGCTACACTATCTACATTCCTTCGCTTCAACTGAAAAAAAACCATTCCTGAAAGCATTTATAAACAGGTTTGTTGAACTCAACATTTGGTGCACCACAAATTATTGTTGCAATTGAAGTGTGATTTATTCATGTGTCAAAAATGGCAGTTCAATACAAGCAGTCCATGTGCTAAACATCTTTTCAAAATACAGGGTCGTAATTTAGGAACATCAAATACGTCAAATAATTACAATAACAAAGTTTAATATTAGTTTAAAGTGGACACAGTTCCACTGAAATTAAAAAAAGACAAAAAACTTAATTTTAATTTTGTAGTCTAAATACTTACAAACGTTTTGCGTGGACAAAATTTCACAGATACAATCAAACATCAACATATTATAGCGCTCAGATTTCTATAAATATGAAATTAGTTATAACATTTAGCTATAGGTTTCGGAGAGAGGTTGGAGTTGGAAGTGTATTCCACATGAATAATTTTTAGACAACCGAGTGTTAACTTTATATAAACACAATGTAAAATTATAGAAATATTAACGCCAGGAAACTCTTTCATATAGGTTGTTCCGTTTTCGATAAGACTCAAACTGCTTAAGCAATAAAACACATTATTATTAAGCTCAATATATTGAATGTGATATTATTGTACTGTAAATTACGCTATGTAGCACATATGAACTGTACATATGAACTTTCTGATTTCCATAAGTAGATAGGTACCGTAAATTATGTTGTACTCTTTTTTACTTGAGTCCAATATAACAATGTAAGTAGATAATTATGTAATATTATATCTACATTTATTTATAAGTCTATTCTAGTGTGATGTAGCAACTTTAAGTATGTGTATTGTTGTATTTATAAATACCTACATAAAGTTAGCAGACTGTGTCTGCAATAACATGTTATGTAATAAGGTGTAGTAATGATATTGTGAAATAGTGCATTCTATTATGACCTAAACATTCTATGCACTCCACTGCAGTTGCATTATAATATTCTATTACATAATATTAATGATGCAATATAACCTACATATGAACAATTGTGTATTTGTAATGGCACATGTATGTAATACCCAAAAGCTAATAAATATGATCGTCTCTCCATCAGACGACCGAACTTTAATACTGAACACTCACGCTCTTCTAGTCTCTCATTTATCATACGTAAATACTTGCATTCATCCGTTGCATCTAATAAACGCATATAGTACGTACATAAATAAATATCCAAACAATAGCATACTTCAGTATGCAAAAGCTACGACCGGTCATTTACATCATCGTATGATCGAAGGTATATGACCTTGACACACATTCTTTTACAATTATACGGCCACTTTTACGGTGTAGTTCTCTAAGTGCAATACCTCATATAATCTAAGCAGTGAAAAAATAATCAGATGTGAACTCTAAATTATTCCTCTCGTGAGGATGTGCTCATTTTATTGCATGTATTCTTTCAAGCCAAAAGGTGAATAGTTTAATACGATAAATTCCCAGTGAATGTACTTTAGTTTATTACTCTCTATGTAATCATACAATCTTGTAATGCATTCAAGTGAAGTAATAATATGGCAAAATGTAAGTTTAATAACCTTTGTAAAAGCCTATATAAAAAATCGTAAATTCTCATAAACCTTTAGTATCAGTATTTTCATTGTACCAGACGTGGACTTTATTTTACTCATATTCATAAATGATTTACATACATTCATTTATTATTCAAGACGTAAGCGATATTCGAATACAGTAAGTATTATCTCTTTCCAAAGTTTACAGAGTATTCATCGTCAGACGTTCATTTAGCTCCCCAACTGTTTCGAATTGTGCTTTTTTACACCTAATAGGGCATTTTCGTTACCCGGTTTAAACTCCCGGCTTTCAGGGCTATTTTGTTTGTGCCCGGAGGACCCCCATTTTGTGCTTTGTTATCCCATATTACACAAAAACGGACGTTTTACACTTAAGAACTTTACTAAGAACGCATCTACATGTTGTTTCGTTATTAAGTATTTTGCTTACAAATAACATTGACAAATTGTAAGTACGGAGATAATTATATTATATAAACATTCTCCACAGCACCATTTAATGTGCTCAATTTCAGTGCAATATTATTGGAAAATACAAGATCATTGTACCTGAATTGTAAATGCTACATGATATCCGCTGTAACATTTGCAAGGAGCTGTAAGTTCATAATACAACTCCACCAGCAATAAATACAATTGCACAAGTGTTTTTTGCGTCTGACGTCAGCATTTGCTAAGCTGACTCTCAGAAAAGGCCAATAAAGTCAGTTCAAGGCTAACTGGTCGCAGCAAGTCAGAAGAGAAGTAAGAAGAAGCAACAGACAATAAATAAGTTTGTTTCTCTCTCCAACATGCTGCATTCGCAAACTTTCTGCCCTTACGTTACCCGAAAATGCGAAAATCGGATTTCAATTCCTCAGATCTCCGAAGTGTCAAGGACTATACACATGAATTAAGGTACCCAGTCTAACTAACTTTTTCTCTACTAGTACGTATATACTAGAATTCATCAACCCCTTATACACTGGCCCTATAATTTTATAAAGATTGAAAACCTATATGACTCCCTAAAAGGACTATCAAGGGCCAAGGGAATTTTTTAATTTTTTTTCCCGAACTCAGGGCTTAACAAAGTCTTAACACAGTCCTAGAAAATGTATTTTGTTTTTCTGAAATTAAAATACTGGTTGATTTTCCAAAAAATCAGGCCTAAGATGTATGAACATTAACAAGTTCGAAAAAGTTCAAATAAGTTCGACTTTATATCTAATAGGCACCATTTAAGGCTCGAATAATAGCTTACAGCATAAAGAAGTTTTTAAGTTATATTATTACGAGAAAACCTTAAAACTTTTGAAAACGATACTTCGCTAAAGGAAACTCATATCCCAGCGCTGTTTTCATTACTAGCAGAACAGCTTCTACAAGACATTACTCCTTCAGTTCATTCTTGCTTCGCAACACAACATTCGAGTTCAGTTTCATTTCGATTCTTTAGCAACCAACACTAAAACTTCTGTAAGTGTTAATTTATGGCAATTTCAATTCTAATTTGTTATAAATGTGGACAAAAATTAACTGTTACATATCCACTTGTGACATTTCCGGATAAATTAGGCAAATTTCTATTTTGCAAGAACTGTACTAAACACAGTGATAGTGACAGTGACAATTCCTTTTGATTTTAAACATTTTCGATGTCACTCATAGCTTCAATTATTAAAGAACCCTTAATAAAAGAAGAAACGTTTTCGTGTATACAGTGCCAAAGATATTATTATATAAATAAACAAATAATAACCGACATTTGTCTATCATGTACTTGTTTGGCTATCAACACTTTTAAAACTGTGAACTTTGCTGACAATAGTGAAATTGAACCGTTCAAAAAAGTGTTTGCTATTTGTGATAGTTGCGACAGTTACATAAAAATTGACGATAAGTGTTATAGGATCTTTGTCAATCAATACGAGTGTTCTCTGTGACAATCGTCCAAACTGAGAATCAGTTACATACCTCGGATTAAGAATTATAATTGGATCCACAAAACCGGTAAAGTAAAATAATTTCTCAATTTTCGTTCCCCTACGCTCTACATGAGTGACGAGGAGATTCAACCACTATCCTCAAGTGAATCTGAAGAAGATAAAACTGAAGAAGCTGAAGTAACCATAGTTGCTGCGACTGAAGTTGCAGGGTCATCGACAAAGCGTTACCCTCTTAAAAGTCACACTACAGTTCCGGCATTACGATATCCGATATATCCAAGGATCCGGAGCGGGAAGGGAAAAGAATAAGGAGAAATAAACAGGACGCAACAGCAAGCTCCCTTTTAACTGATTTATCTGCACAAGGCTCCTAACGTATTCCTATACCTGAAGAGGAAGCTGCCCCTTCAAGTGTACTTCCTCTCGAAGAGCAACCTACGTTATCTGCCAATAACTCGTCTTCCGAAGGCGACTCGCTATTCGTATTAGGATTAAAGGTACTTAAAGAAGAACTCCAATCTTCCGAAGAATCCGAATCAGCATTTACAACACCTACTGGGTCCCCTGCAGAGGAATCCACTATCAAAAGGTCACGATCTGAATCTCAAGTGGTACTAAATCCAGCCGAGTCTGTAAACGCAGAACCTGATTTAGACGTTACCTTAACCTCTACCGTACCTCCTCCTCTGCCTACATTCATACAACTGGCATTGGCTTGGTTTCACAGAGGTAAAAAAGTAGCACTCCGACCGAGGCCGATATTGACACAGAAAACAATTCGGATACCGACAACTAATTTTCGATATACCGGAAGGATACTCAATACAAAGGCAGCTGTTCATATAACATCGGAGGGCCGTCTTCGACCAAGATGGGATGCCGTAACAAATAGAATCAAGGCCCATACAGCAGCCACAACCTTGTTGACTAATACGGATGTAGTCGTTTTACTAGAGGAAGTAAAATCTATACAAAATGCGTTAGCTGATCTCAAAGAAAAATATTTGATCGTCTGGATGCGGGGAAAACTCCGCCTATCACAGCAGGACTCGCAGCGTATACCGTACTGGCCGATAATCTGCAAGGATCTCAAGTTGCATTGATAAATCTACAGAAAACATGGGATCCAGCTTTGCAACAAGGCTTAAAACCTCCGAAGATTGAGCTTCCCAAGTTTAATGGTGATAAAACGAAGTGGATTCAGTATAAAAGTTCTTTCGATTCATTAGTCATCAATTGTCGTCATTATCAAGACGTAGACCACCTTCGTCTTTTGATCCAAGCCCTAACCCTCTCAGCGGAAGAGCTGCGACAGAAACCAACTCTCAAGGATGCATTAAATACTATATCTGAATTGAAAGACAATATCACGAGCCAGAATTTTCAAATAGCTTGGGATAATCTCTTGGAGCGGTATGATTCTCCCCATGCAATCTGCCACGCAGCTATAAGTCCTCTTTTCAGTTTAGTACCTTTCACCAACAGATCGGAATTAAATCTGATAAAGTTATGTAATAGCATTCGGACCGTGCGATTACAACTAACTCCCACGGTGGCGGCAGGTGCAGAAGAAGCAGAGCTACTATATTTACATTTTGCTTTGTCTCGTCTGTATAAAGAAACCCTGGAAAACTTTAATAAACAACTTCCAGCAGCGGGCATTCCTGATTTAGCCAAAACATTGTCATTTCTCCAGAAAGAAGCTCAAACTCTTAGGCTTACCAAACAATTGTCCACTCCAAATACTTCCAAATCGACAGCCAAAGCTAAGTCTGGCTCACAAGTATTAGCCACTCCTTCCAGTAAGGCAGGTTTTGTGAAGAAAACGTTTCTTGCATTTTGTTTCTATTGTGACAAGAAGACGGATCATAGGCTTTGTCGCTGTCCTTTCTATTATGGGCTACTACCACAGAAGCGTACCCAATGAGCAACATCGATGAAAGAATTGTTTAAGCAATAAACATGCGACACGAGATTGTCCTTCTCGTTTTACCTGCATAGTAGTATTTTCCCAGCTGGCACTGTTAAAACTCCTCAAGTATACCATGCTAGATCCGATGAGGAAGATGAAGATGATACTGGAATTCTGCCAACAGCTTTAGTAAAGGTTCACGCATCAAATGGAACTTCCACTTCCGATGTACGTTTATTGGATATGGGCTCGCAATTAAGTTTCATAACTAGAGCACTCGTTAATAAACTGTCCCTTAAAATTGTGAAAATTAACAAAGCGTTCACAGTAGCTGGTACAGGCTCTCTTCCATCTCCAGGTTTGACACATTTCAAAATAGGAGCAAATTATGGTTAGTCTCCAGTCTATAAAGTAAAAGCATTCATCCTGGATGAAATTACTTCCAATGTACCCAACTTTGGATTTTCCACGTCTCATTGGAATCATATCAAATCATTGCCCTTCGCAGATCTACAGTTCAAGAAGCCAAGAGGAATTGACATATTACTATCTACTACCGTCTGTGACAAAATAATCTTGGCTGACAAAATCCGGGAACTAGGACACCCTAGCGCTACCCGCACCGAATTCGGTTATGTCATCGCTGGGTCATTGGGCAAAAAAAGTGTACTGATGACTCGTCATACCCCAGTGGAGATTCAATCCAATGAAGAAATAGGAAAGGACATGGAAAAATTCACGATTATTGAAGATATACCCGGAAATGTCTTATTATCTCAAGAGGAAGCATTTTGTGAGCAAAATTTCCGGAACACAGTGAAGATGTTATATATAATGAAGATACATGGAGGGTTAGTGTCTCATTGCCTTTCATTAAGGACCCTTATTTACTGTGTCAGTCACTGCCGGCAGCTCAACGACGTTGGTTTTCATTAGAACGTAAATTAGCCGGTGACCCAGATTTGCAGGCCATATATCACCAACAATTAAAGTTGCATACCCATCAGGCTATGGGTCATGCCGGGATTCGGAGCACACATAATCAAATGAGACAACGCTACTGGATCCCGAATGCTCCTAAATTCTTGAAGAGCATAATACACAAGCGTCTCATCTGCTTTCGGTAAGCTTTTCGCGGTCACAAGTCAATATAATTTTTGAAAGTATTTTAAGCAAGATTTTATTAATACTACCTATTATGGCGCAAATAAATATATGTTCGTACTACGTACGTATACTAATTTGCTGCCCGTAAGTATGTACACACTTTTCACACTCAGTTTGTCGTAGTGTCTTGTACTAATTGTAAATTGCGCACTGAAAATCCGGAAATCCGTGTGCTCAAAAAGGTTCTTATCTGAAGTGAAGTTTAAAAGTCCACAAACACAACACAACAAAGTCCAATGCTTGTGCAAATAGTATGTACTTAAATGAATCCATGAGGAAATATTATTTACGTAAAATGAAATAGAGCAATATATTACACAAATTAACTACTTTTAGGCAGTACCGACTCCCCCACACCTACAATTATGTCTGCCCTGCCGTCCGTGGAAAATGCATAGTCAAACGGTATATATTATACGTGCGTGCAAAAATAATTAAAGCTGTGTCAAAAGTTAATTGTTTATTGCAGCCACCAAACCGTAATAAGGAAAAAACAAAAAATACTAGACCCTTCCTATATAACCACACCTCCTAAAATTCCAGACCCTTCCTATATAACCACACCTCCTAAAATTCCAGAACCTTCTTAAAAATTAATTCCTAAAACCCTATTTCCCAGACCTTCATTTAAGTATTAAACTATTATGTCCTTTTATTAAATAGTTACTGGTAAGGTATCGACTACATATGATAAAACACTACGAGATAAGATTATTAAAAATTTCCCCGTTCCTACCACTAATATAGCATAACTGCTAAGCGTAACCTGTTTACAAAGTTAAAAAATGCTTAATGCTCCACACATCAGCTCATTGAGGCTTACCTTGTAGGCAACAAATATCTATTACCCAATAGATGTGCAAAGAAGTTCAGAGATTTCAAACCGCTTTCCCCTATTTATACTACCACAAAATGTAATAATTATTGTCCTAAACCAACCATGACTCAATTAAATAAGGATGTATGTAACCTCCATATCATGGTTAATTGCGCCACAATTAATTGCTAGTTATTCGTCTTTCTGAAAGCCACACTCATTTCGTTAAAATCAACTCAATGTAGTAAATATACAGGAACAAAATTTTAATTCTGACTTTCGATATCAGCATGGCACCTCCTCCACCTATTGAAGCCGAACAATTTGTTCTCTTTCACCCTCACCTGAACCGTTGGATCCTACGGACAATTTTCTTGGAATTCTTGTTGTAATAAAGACCCGAATCCCCTCTTTTCTGTTAGCCATAATTTTCGTCTTGCAGAAAATCTAATACGATATATGGACGACCGTACTAATTACGAAAGTGGGTTACGGATAAGAATGCGTTCTGCAAAAAACAACAACGGGACCTTGCGTTTGGATAATCAATTATTATTTTAGTCACTTCAATCAGCTCAATCATCTTTAATAAAAATCAGCTCAAAATACAATCAACACCGAGAACGGATATATGGACTACATCGAAATTCTGGAAAGCCAAGTTCAAAGTTTACAGAAAGATAAAAAAAATCTTTTGAGCCACATGAAAGAAGCGTTCATTATTACTGGACGATTATGCAAATTATGGTCAGCAAGTAAGTAGTTTCCACTTTCATAGGCAGTAATCTGTGAGAACAGGATATTATGTACAATAATATTAGAAGATAGTGGAAACTTGATGTTACACTATCTTATCTAGTAAAAAACAATAAGAAAGAATAAATACATACATAGTGTACGTCCTATGAAAATAATAAAGCCAGTCTTGAACTAGCAGCCGATTTAGACTCAATTGATGTTGGTGCAAAGTAGTGCAGCAAAAACGAACATCTCGCACCATTCAAACCTCAACTTTCGATCGAACTACCAGTCCGTGTATCGGAAGAAGAAGCTCATATTATTGTTGCTGACAATTACATTCAATATGCTTCAATATGCAGTGTCACATTTACTTGATATACGAGAGTAAACACCATTATTATTTCCCTAATTACTATCACAATTGTTCACGGCCTCCTGCACCATATAAAGTAGGTACTTCCTGTATAAGATTTTATTTCTCTCCTTAGGGGCAAGCCTAAGGCTATACATATATGGGGACATACTTTCCATATATATATAATATGATTCATAGTTAGGTCACTTATTTACATTTTGTTCTTTGCACTTGTTGGCTTATTCAGTACAAAAGCCAAATGTGCAATAGCATGTATTATTGTTCTCAATAAAAGCATGTTCTTGCACAATACAGCATACTCGAGCAAAGAGCTTTAGGTTGTAGGAATAACAAGTATTTTTTAATCATGTTGTATTTTTTCTTGCATGAAGAAGCACAATCCAGAGAAACGAATGTTCTGTTCCACTATGTAACTATATCATACATTACATACATAAGGTGGACGTGGGGCAGAACAACTTGTGAGCACATCGACCTGATTTCTTCTCATCGTACGATGCGATTGCTCAACTTGATCTCTCAATACAACTTTCATTTATTCTAAATAATATATCTCTATGTTTCTATGTAGACTTAGAATGCAAAAATAAAAAAAATTCGAATCTACATGCTTGATCAAACGGACGCGTTTTATTTCTCTCATGTATTTTCCTAAATTATTTCATCTATATTACATAATTAGTTTTACATTTAGTTACCCAGTGAAAGTATTACAGCACGAAAAGGTTTGTAATTTGCATACACAAGTTTAATAGTTTAAAAAGTTTTGTGTTGCCTACAGTTGGACATGAATACCAATAAAAGTAATTAAGTTTTAAATTGTTAAAGTCACTTTTCTTAATTTAGATATATTTACTACATTTTGAAAAATCATTTTCAATTTTTAAGTATAGAATTCAGAATAACTTATTTAGTTTGTGTTTCATTTATCTCATTCGCATTGTATACAAACAATAGAAATTAAGGGTAGGCTATAGTGCTCCATAAAAACATGCATGACTCAATTATATTGATCACATTGTTATGTATAGGGTCACATCCCCTTGGTATATAAATATTAAACAGACATACCCGGGCCTCCACTCCGGTACATACCATGTCACACTAGCACTTACACACAATATTTTGTCCCACGTATCCATTTTACGTAGTAAATAGGGATTTTATATTTCCCTTTTTTTATCAATAATAAATAACTAGGTACTACTACGTTGCATTATCTCGTCTCACAATCAGTACGTGAGAAACGAGTTGTTTTGTAGAAATATGAGAATGTAATGCATGTATGTAATGAAATTTCTTGTTTACAGGTCAACTACATTTTACTCTCTTTACCAACTCTCTCATTGCATTTGTATTCGTTCAAGCATTAAAGTAAGTTAAGTAGATAGTTGAAAGTTACTTTCGATAACCAGTTCGAACTAGTTTGTAAGGTGCTTTCACATTTCTTGTAAATCACTTTCATTTTGTCTATGTATTGTAAATTCTAATGAAATAAATTCAATCTTCTTTTGCTACTCACACGAGAGAGTGAGTACGAGTAACGGTATTAAAAACGGTATTTCTCTTGATGCATACAGAAGCATTCACTGTTAGGTATATCCTGTAGGTACCAACATTATTGGCTCCCGGCTTTTTGTATTTCGGTATGTAATCTCCGATTTACGGTGCCATATACACTTTCCGAGGAATTTTTTATTGTTTGTTTTGGAACTTTGTGCACAAAAGTTACATCATCGAACATAATATTCAGACAGTAGTTACAAGCTGTAGCTAATCTCTGTGTGTTTCAATATATTGTAGTAAGTAATAATCTAATCTAAATACGTATAGCTATAATGTAGTAAGCTATAATTAAGGAAGTATGAAATACTCGACATTAAAGAAACATGCACGTGTATGACGTGCAACATTTTTATAATTCCCATGGCTATGGGAATGGAAAATACGCCCGACCTTGTTTGTTGGCTTCAGCCACTTCCTGGTCCATTGTTATAATATAATACGTAGAATAAATAAGTAGTTTTGTAAGTAGCAAAATAGTATAAATATAAGCCTTTGTCTCCTTCTCATTTGAACAGTAATAAATAAATAAATAATAAATAAAGGACAACCTACAATATCTCTCTCTCTCATTCCGTTGCATAGTATTAGCAAAGTACTATAAGATTTAATAATATCAGCAGAATACACATAAAAATAAAAAGTGTTAACATACGAAGAGACAATAGTGCTGTGTAGTAACTGAATAGTGTACTTATCGGCCACGCAGTGTAATATACTTTCTCACATATGCTCAACTCGAGAGAGTAGTGAGATTACGTTTTGTATTCTGGACACAAAACGAGTGAACTTCTTTTTCACGATACTGGTACACTAATACACCAATTAGTATGGACAGTAATAATATTCTTCTTATGTTTTTGTGCTACGACTGTGGAAATCACCATAATTCCGAATCAGTTTTTTGTTCTCATTTTACAGAAAACGCGACCCGTCGTAAGTGCAAATTACCTTTATGTAGATACTGTGGTGCTAATCCCATTGAAAGTTTTTCTGACTCTTGTATGGACTGCCACGAAGTTGCCCACGACACTGATGAGAGCAATTCTGTTTATGACTGTGATTGTGACTATTGTATTGCTGAAAATGAATGACAATGAAAAACAAAACCGACTTTTTGTATTCGTTGTGAATCTGCTTCATGTGTAGAGGGTACCGATCATTGTGCAAAGTGTACAGAAGAACACACACCTATTCTGCGTAATCTTGACACTCCAGCGTCTGCGACTGAAATGCTTCAGGAAAGACAATCTGAGCTGTGTGAAGTATGAGGCTATACGCTGAGATACTGTGGTCATTACCGACCACTACTCGAGGAAGTTCCCATAGCAATTATCCATGCAAAGGCCTTTCCTATGAAAGAGTTGAAAACTCAACAGCAAGCGTTGACTCACAATATTGATAGCTATAATTGCATTGGAGTATGTACAGGAAAGCACTGTGAAAGCGGTGATTGTAAGGGCAGTCCAGCGTTCTGCGACATATTTGGTTGCACTAGTATTACTACCAATACATGTACGTGTAGGTGTAACTATCGCACAAAGGCAGCACGGCATGTAATCCCCACCTCACCAAGATTTCTCTATAAGATAAATACTCCTTGTCTCTTGGAAAATTGGCAAAGAGCATTTATCTTGTCGTGGAATG
Organism: Tomocerus mixtus; assembly: GCA_034694165.1. Classification (NCBI taxonomy): domain Eukaryota; kingdom Metazoa; phylum Arthropoda; class Collembola; order Entomobryomorpha; family Tomoceridae; genus Tomocerus; species Tomocerus mixtus. The sequence goes on from JAQFYC010002514.1 coordinate 13,162, forward strand.
AGATTACTCCCTTCGATTTTGTAAAAGTAATGTATTTCTTTTTGTTTTATTACACTAAGTAAGAATAAGGCCAACCTGGCCAATTTATGTAGATTTCTAACCAAAGTAGTTTCAGGTACATACAAACATAATTTAAATGTCAATGCATTATTATAAGAGACACCATACCATGTAATATATGCAATGTCTATGTATGTATGTGTACTTGTGTAATTCCCCTTCACTTCCTACGTTTATACGTATAAAACGAGCTGATCCTTTCAGATCGGCCAGGTATTCCATCGAACTTACTGCGCTCTGCACAACTCCAAGTAAGTTCAGGATTCCTCATTCTGTATTACTTTTTCTCATATCCTTTCCTTTAAGTAAAATTCTTTAAAATGAATAAAAATAAAAATACACTTTTAAATACAATTCTAAATATTAAATTGAAATTTCTTGTCAAAATAATTTCTCTTATAGATATATATATATCTGTATAAGCCGTTATCCGTTGTTCATATGGGCTTCGTTATATTAGTAAATAAAATGGGTATCCTTAAGAACCCTTCCAAATACAAATATTTTAACATAAAACTACTAGTGTGAATGTGCAGTAGCACACTCCACAACCAGCACGAGGACTCGCCTCTGCACGGACGATTCCCAGTTTATTCTCCAACATTCACATTTTGTGTTTCGATGCTGAGAAGAAATATAAACTATCAATCCAGGTACCGCTTAATTCACTGTTATGACCACAGGACGAACTACTACAGCATGCAAAATTCGCATCCATCATGGGGAAGGAATTCTCCGTACCAACAATTGGGTTTATCGATGAATGAAAATTGGATAAAGCCATAAGTATTTATCACAGTATAATGGTATTCGTATATTCTCCTTTATTATGCGCATTTGAATTGAAGTTTCACACATACCTGTAAAATGCGCTTCTAAGGGATTCCTCTGCTGTACAGGTCAAAATACCGTTGGATTAGGTATTATTGAGGTACTTATAGGTGAACGAACCGTATGAAAAGCACAATATAATTTGCTATCAGAATGTGTTTGTCATAGGTACAAAAGTGGTTGAGAGGAAAGGTAACTGAACTTAAGAGACACTAACCTGTAATGAGAGCAACCCCCTTGGATATGTGAAGAACTTTTATTTACCTGTTATATGATCCTAAATCTATTTATTATAAATACTCTGTATTCAAGATTAATAAACGCACTGTTCTTTTACATTGGACATAAGCAGGTTGTACATTTTACTTCCATCAAACATATCATGTGAAGACAGACATTTGGCTAGGACACCAAAGTCGTAGACCATCTTATCGTATATTATGTGTAGGCCTAATATTGTTAGCCAGCCATAATTATTCAAAAATAGAAAGCCAGTTACTGCCTTATCTCCTAGTAAAAGTAACTAATTTCAAAGAGGACACATTCCTAAACAAGGTAGTTTAAGGTAACATGTAGTATACCATGTAATGCCTTGTATATATTCCCATCACTACCCTGAGTTTCATTATAAAAAGATCTGGCTCTTGCAGATCAGCATGCATTCTTGTTTAACTTACTGGGTTTACCACATAGCATAGTAAGTTGACTAGGTGTCATCAATCTCTTTAATTTTACTCTTTTGTATTTTTAAAAATCTCAAAATTTCTCTCTCTGCACTTCTTAAAGTTGAGCTTATTTTAACTAAAAATTATAAAAGATGCAGTCTTTTAAAACCCATTCAAAATCTAATATTTCACTGGCAATCTTTGTGCACTCGTAACCTGCTACTGATTACAGCAGTCAAATGACAATATATTTTATAAAGAAATAACTAGATACTTTAGAAACAGAAATTTTTATATTAGAAACATTTCTGTAAAATTTTTGGTTACAATGACAACGCTCCTATAACCTACTGGCCAGAAGTTATTCGAACGTATCAATTTAACTCTTTTTGTTTTAAGAACTAAGCACCAAATCATTCTAGTACATAAAATGTCAGCTATTTTTGAAATTTTATCAATTTTTATTTTTGAAGAAGCAAATGCTGTCAAGTTAGAAAAGAAAATAAAAACTTAAAAATCGTACATCTTTGTTATATATAAGAGATATGTTGATTTTTCTAAGATGTCTACCACTACATTCACTTTGTACCTTTGAGAGTATCTGAAGCGGCAGATATAAATATTTAAGTTTTGGGAAACTTTTTTAACGAAAATACAGTGTCACAGACTGGACAATTGGAACTAATTTTATTTGCTTTTGCAAAAACAGAAAACTTGAATGGCAAAGTGACTACTAATCCATTCCACGTTGAACATTTTAATTTTGCTGAGCTATCAGCCTTAATAAAAAATGGGCCCTACGTATATAAACAGGTCAGCTTTGACTTTAATAATAACACGTAAATGCTTGGTTATGAGTTATCATAATAAGCTGTGAACAATGCAGGCTTGAGAAATGGGTTGGCTTTAAAGGGTTTCAGTAACGGATGTTTCGTAGACAGCTATACTGTGGCCACAGTTGTTGCTGTATGTGGTGGAATTCACATTGTAATCCGAATTTATCTTAGATACGCACAGAGCATTCGGGTTACCTCGTCCAAAATAAATCAAATGGCTCCTGGTTTGGATACCAGTTAGGATATCATCGGCGGTAAGGAATAATCATAAGATAATTAATAATAGGTAATATACGTGAACACCACTTATCGCAGTAAGTTTTGGGAACAATAAATAATAAAGAGTAATAAAAGGGTTATAGAATACAGACAAAAGGGAATAAGGAAGGGGAATAAAAAGGGCTCCTTGAATAGAATAAGGGCACCTAAAATGGGGGAAAAGGGCTCCTTGGATAGAATAATGGCACCTCTAATTAAATAAAAACGCAGATGATCTGCGTTCCGTTGCAACGGTTTAATGAATAATAAAAGAGAAACGAAATGAAGTGAATAAATAGAGTTATAATAATCCCCATCAAAGAGTAATACTGAGTAAGGTAGCGAGTAATTAATAAAAGCGCAAACAATTTGTTGCGTTATAAATTGGTACACAGGTGAATGGTACGATTGTGTGCATAGACATTCACTTGTGGACTAGATAACGCAATGTGGTTTCATGGTAGCTAAATAAAATAATAATACAATGAGAACTAACTAATGATAACAAAGAGCAATGAGGACGAGGTAAGGCTGTTCTCAAATCTGAAAGTAGCCTAACATGTTCTATTTTTTATAGTTTTGCAAGAGTGAATTTGCAGTTGCAACATAGCCAACTCTCTACTTTATTTTATGCTCTGCGAATACTTTGTTAGAATCTTAGAATAAATCACTACTATTTTAACTCTTGTATCAAACACACCATACTTCCTTACGTGTCCTTTTATTTTGCATATTTTCACCTTAAAATAATTGGATAAGTTAAGTCATAGTTAGTCACACAGTTGAAGTGTAGATATAAATTACGTACACTGAACCATATTTGGCTCCCCGCTTTTTGAACTTTTTCTTCCCGATTGGTGATGTTGGTATTTATACTAACCACTATACATGTGAAGTTTTAGTTCCGAGGATCCGAAATTATTATTGTGCACTAATAACAGTTTTCGCAAGTGATATTATGTCCAAATTGTGACTCTGTTCGTTTTGTCACACTTCTGGCTTCTATTGAACATTGCCTTGTAAACATCTGGAACTGAAATGATATAGAAATAGAATGTCTAAAAGTGCAGTTAATATCACAGTGTCTATACAAGGCCCACTCGAGAGGGCTATAGATTAATCTAGTTGGATTTTGTTATAACTAGAATAAAATATTATTCCACCATAAATAATATTCCCACAATACTGACAACAATTGTAAGTACCTTTTTATCTATTTTGTCATGAACGCAGAGAACATTTTAAACATTTTTCTGTGTTCAAATTGTGAAGCCAGTTACTGTAACTATACTACAGATTATTGCAGTGATTGTGTAGATTTATTTGCCCTACCAGGCTCAGAAACTGAAATAACACGTAGAAATTGTATTATACCACTGTGTTATCATTGTAATACACATTTAGTTGAAGATTACTCTGATTGTTGTGGTGAATGTGCTGATTTTGCACACTCTACGTGGGATAGTCTTTCTGATTATCATTGTGAATGCTCCGATTGCGGAGAAGTGAATAGTTCGGACAACAGTGCTCTAAATACAAACAGAGTGCGTAGCGAACACAGACTATTGCAGTGCGTGTACAATCACATTACATTCTTATATCCGAGCTTGTTGCTATTGTGAAAAGAACGACGCGGACTTTTAAGTCGTTTTTGTGCGAATACTGTACTGATCACACAGTGGACCACAGCAAACAGTGCAAGTGTCCGATTTGTAAAGAAAATACTGCTGAACTCCGGAGATACAGGAAAAACATTGTTACCCACAGTTGTGTGAAGTGAACGAAGACAAGTATTCACACACAGACAAGTGCTACTGTGAATCGTGTGTACCTGGGGGCCAAGCAGCTTGCCACCTGCTCCAACAACAGTGTGAGTCTCTGGAATAGACAGTTACAACTAAGTAAGCATAGCCAGCCACAAAGTACACCCTCACTCGTTCACCTCTCTCACTCCGCAACTTGCGCACTACAAAAACATACAGTGCAGTGATACAATAAATAATAGCACGTACTCGGTCCCACCATACGCGAACCAAAGCAAATTAGGTGGCGGACTCACCTCTAAATGTTACTTGTCTCTTCTTTGTTTCTTCTCTCACTTTCATGACTCTGAGTTTTAATTCAAGTGTGTGTGATTCTTTAACATTAAAACAACCGAATTACTTTTCTACTGTTGTCAATAAATGAGTGACGACGACCCTACTTCTCGTCCATTCACCAGAAGTAGAGGTACCGCACCCGCAGTCGATTTCTCACTATCCTCCGAAGAACAGGCCCGCTGCATTCTTGCTTCCGTTGAGGAAGAAACCGAGCAGCAATTAAATAATCCCGTTCCGGAGGAACAACCTGGACCAAGTGCTAGCAGTGTTCCGGAAGTCCACCCACCTGCAGATAAAAAGTACTTAGGAGTTTTTGGATATCTATTCAGCGTTTTTCGGGACCCATTTGAAACTGAAGTCGATTTTGACTCCGACGACGACGATATCAAACTCTTTCTAACCGGTGCTCCCACTCCAAATCCACCGAGGCCCAGACGGGTACCCTTCCGTCCATCAGTGCCGATTGTGACACCAGTCAGACAACGCCGCATCATGGCGACTCCCGCAGCTGTTGCTGCAGTGCATTTAAGCACTACCCGCCAGATGAACACCATCCAAGCACGGATTGATGAGCATGAAGTGGTAGTAGTCCCAGGCGCTCCAGATCCGGTAAGGTTACGACCCTTTGAGGTTGATACATTCTTGTCCGCATGTCTTTCCATGTACGAAGAATTACGGGAAGCCGCAAACAATTGCTATACTGTATTACTTAATGACGGTTTGACTAATCCCAGACAGGACGCATTTTTAGCTAATGATATAGCATTAAATCACAGATTATTAGCGATGCGTATCAAACTGGACGACTTTAAGAAGCAATTATCTCCTAATGCAGGTAGTCAATTGAAAGCATACAAAACACCACTTCCTAAGTTGGATGGACATGGCTAAGAGAGTGACCCCCGAATACACACGCAGCAAAAACACAGAGATTTTGGTCTCATATTTTGGCCTGATTAAATACTTAAATAACGAGTCATTTCCACAAAATCTTCATCACTCCTGTTTCGATAATAGTGTGTTTTTCTCGTTTCATCCGTCTTGGATGCACCGCCAGGCTGAACCTTTTATACGTTCCGGATTAACCCAACGTTCTCCAGTGCGTTCACACTTTAGACAGCAGCAATCATCGTCCTAAAGTATCGACCCGAACTCAAGCTTTTACTACGAATTTGAGACGGGAGGACATCATTAATACCGCCTAGTTTCCCCACAGTATAGAACAACAACAACAGGATTTTCCAAAACATCTCCGCAATCTCATCGACATACCACGTACGACGAGGAATCACCACCACCAAAATCAGCACCCGAACGGTCTGAAGTAAAAAGTGAATCTACAATATTAGATTTCTTAAATCCGCTAGCAGGACTATTCTCGTCTACACATATAATCCCAGCTACAACTACTACAACAACAACAACTTCCACTGTGCCACCTCAGACATCCACTACCAGTATACACAGTAGGACTCCTACACCGAGCAGAACTCCGACACCGACACCCAGCCGCAATACGACACCAACACCCAGCCGCACTCCACCACCAATACCAAGCAGGACTCCTTCACCAACACTCAGCAGAACACCTCCACCCGTGATGGCAACGACCAGTTCAATTCATTTCGTGCCTCCTAGGGAGGATGAAAAATATGACGGGAAGGGACATTTCACCAATTTTACTGACTCATTCAATGCGAATATTGCAATCCATAGATGGAATGAAGCTACAGCATTACGGATTTTGCTATTATATTTGAAGGGCACGGCAAGAAAATGGTTCAAAAATTATGTGCTGCAGAAAAGTACAGCACAGGGAGTACCCACCACTTTGGCACTAAAAAATGCATTTTCTTCCACGAAAAGCGACGAGGAGTACGAGAGACTGCAAAACTGACATACGTAGAATTATCAAATATCAATTAGAGTACACGTTAACCTTTGTCTATTATATAAGATATAAAAGTATATAAATTGATATTGTAAAAGTGGTCATGGCCTACACTATAAATAAGAACGTAACATTATAGAACGATAGCATTTGATAAATACAGATAGAAGAAGTAAAAGAATAATAATCTCTCACTCTCTGCTCTTCACTTATTCACGCAGTCAGATATCATACTACAGTCAATCAAATTGCATTCTTTTTTTTAAAGTTTTTATTATTGATTTTAGGATTTGGTCATGCTGGCCAATTTATTCTGATAAAGGTTTTCACTCAAGGGAGTGCTAGGTACGCATTAACGAAATTCATTTACAAACTATATTCAAGATATCATGTTATAATTTATGTATGTATAAACCAATGAGATGTATTCATGTGTACCTTTCTAAAATCCCTTCATCTCCTTGATTTTTTGTATTTAAAGAGTTGACTCCGTCAGCTCTGGATGCATTCGTGTTCAACTTACTGTGCCTGGCACACTACCAAGTAAGTTGGTTAGAATTTATCTCTTTCGAATTCCTCTTTCCTTTTTAAAAAATTAAAATAATTTGAAAAATAAAATAAACTTTCAAATAATTACACTAAAAACTTAATTCTCTTGTTATAGTTCAATAAAAATGCACCTTATTTGTAATAAGTCGTTATCCGTTGTGCTAATAGAGCCATGTCATATTAGCTCTAGAAACAAGATGGGAGTCAATAAGACTCCCATCAGAACCTAATATTTCAAGATCATTATCTTTTGACTACATATATTTTTTTGTAAACTGGTCTTGAACATTGAATGTAATATTATAAGTGCTGACTGTACAAAAATAAATTCAATACAATTTTTTTACTTTGCTGCATAAGGAACTCCATTAAATACCAGAGCACTTTGTGTAGTACTTATTGTCATTCACCGCGATTTGCATTAATTATTATAAACTCATTTCACATATTTAATTTAATGTATACTTAAACAGAACATTTATGGCTCCCCACTTAGTGTATCGACCTATTCGAGATTACGGCTACTAAGGAAAGACACTACCCTACCTATTATGCACCTCACCTTTAGCGACACACACCACACTGCAAGCAATCAAACGAGTTTTGTGTTTACACACTCGTTCTCTCTTCTTTCCGATGCCACAAGTAACTGGTAACGATCTCAATTCAAAGTAAGCTCTTATTATTTAATTTTTTCATTCATCTCATCCCAAGTTTGAGGATATCGTCGTTTCTATGGCAACTCTCTCAACCGTTTCCCGTCGAATTTTTGCCAAACCAACCCCAAAACCACATCTGTTCAATAAATGAGTGAAGAGCTACGGCCTCAGATTCTAGGCGCCGTCGAGTTGTGCCAAGTCTCTTCCGGAACAAGAGGAACCAGTGTTGCTCAATTACCCTAATAAATAATAAGTTCTTATTATTTTATGCTTACAATAAATAAGGATAAGGCCAAACTGGCCGATTTATGATTTCTAACCAAGGGAATTTCAGGTACATACTAAACAATATACTATGTAATGCTTTGTATGCATTCCCTTCACTTCCTTGAGTTAGGTATAAAAAGATCTGGCTATTACAGATCTGGATGTAATCTTCCCTAACTTACAGTGCATAGCACATCTCCAAGTAAGTTGACTAGAATGCCACTACATATTCAAATCATTTCACCATTTCTTTCCTTTTCCCTTTTCCCTCTAAAGAAAAATTAAAATATTGAAAAATAAACATTAATCTTTGAAAATACTTCTTAAAAACACTTCTCTTGTTTTAAAAATTCTCTAGCAACATAATTATTCTTAATTTTGCGTTATCCGTTGTAAAATTAGTGCTACGTTATATTAGTATACGAATTGTATGGGCGTCATTAAGACCCCAACAAACACTAATATTTCAATATGTATCTATACTTTCTGAAACTACAACAACAGAGCTGATCTTCACTCCCAATATGATTACAGGAGTGGGTGCAATGGAAATAGAGATGTTCTTTGAAGACTATGACCATCCTACAAGAATAGAACTCTTATTTCCCAGAATGAGCATCTGTTCCATTATATCTTGTCCGTTGCCCACCCGGGCTTAAGTCATATTAACTATATATGCTTACGATGGATTCTTGTAAGACCCCATATAAAGCTAATATTTCAATAAAGTAATGTCTTTGTTTTCAATATTTTACAATAAATAATGATTAAGATTAGGCCACGCTGGCCAATTCGATTTCTAGTCAAGGTGAGTATATTTTCATACAATGTCTAAAACACTCAATTCTTGAACCAATTTTTCGAATATTCATAGATCAAAATTACATACAGCTAGTTCCTTACGACTGGGTTTTCATAAATATCGAACCCAGAAATTTACTACACCCACTGACCAAAATTATAGTTCGTACCTTAATGTTCAAGTACGATATAAAATATAGGAAGACGCATTTTTAGTTAATATGGCTTATGCTTCTTTAAACACATTATTAAATATGTTATTTAAGGCAACCTTGGTAGTATGCAGCATTATTATGTACATATTACCAAAAATAGTATTCATTATAACATGGCCTATTGTAATTGAAGACATTGAGACCCCAAAAATCTCATTTTGTAATTAAAAATGATGTTCCTAGACAATACCAAAGTCGATTAGGTTCATTTCCCCATGCAATATTGTTTAAAACGATAGAAAATAAGCCACAGTAATGTACTTGTAAAGCAACCCTATAAAACCTAGTTAAAAGTTAAATTATTAACTCAATACATTTCATCCTTGTAGCTACATTAGCATATGAAAATGAATATCAATGTTTTAGAACTATAACTATTTTTTGGAACATTCAGTCAAATGCTGTCAATTTGACCCGGAACATCGAAAATATTCGCAGCTCTTATCTCTTCCCATTTCGCAAATGGTCAAATGAGACAAACTCATGTTTCCAGACCGCGTGGACGTATTTGTTTTTGCCCGTACGACAATGATCTTTTTCTTCTGCCTTGGTGCGCTGGGAGATACATGTCAATGGTTTGCGAATGGGAATTCTGAATATAGGAGGTACTGTTTGTCGTTTGTTTTGCCGTAATCAGCCTGCAGAGTTAGCTGATCTTGATCACACTGACCTAATATTTTGAATTTGTGGACTCGTGGTAATGTGGGGAGTGACGAATTTTGCGAATATATTCTTCGATATATTTCTGTCTTTCAAATTGCTACTGTACAAGCACATATACTCAATTATAACAACTCCATAATCCGTTTACAATGTGACTAATATGGTACTCGTATTTTGAACGACTATTTCAAATTCCCATTTCCAATGTCGCGCAGCTATATAGTTATTTTGAATCGTATTCAGGAGACGATGAGGATTATTTAGCGTATTATGAAGCACTACTACTAATATTTACTATTGAACTTCGTTCCTCATTGTTGATGTTTTTATTCGGCCCAAATGATGCTTATTTTGATTATTGAAAACCTTTTTTGTTATTTCTCTTCTTTTAAATATTGAAGCCGTCCATCCCTGTGAATTTAAAGTTCTAATTAACATTGGGTACGCATTACACAATAAGGCTCAGACGAAAAAAGTTTGTTTTTGCTGTATAAATGTCATAGTCAATAAGAAGAATCTAGCCCTAAATATTAAATTCAAAACATAGTTTTAAAATTTTCAACTGTCCTTATATTGCCTGTGACATTATATATATTATATTGCTATGTACTTACAGATATCCGTCATCCGTGATGATGTATATTACCAACTATAAAAGGGTCCACTTTTAGTAGTTTGTATCCTAAAACTGAGTGGCTTCAAGTTTAAATAAAACCCAGTGTGCTCAGTTGAATTTTTCTAATGGAAATGTTCATTTTCTACAAAAAATATATAAAAATCATTTAAGACAATGGGTTTATAAAGCACAAAATGTCAACAACTTCATTCGCTTACAACAGTAAATTCTGCCGTTTTTCAGTTATAAATTTTAATTTCGCAACCAAGCAATTTAATTTCGTATGTTTAGTTTAAGTCAAAATTTTTTGAGTGAATTCAATTTGCAGTAACTGTTCTTTATATTTTGCTCTGTGACATTAATAACTCATTACCATTTTTCAGATTCGTCACTGATAATGATAATTATTTCAAAAACTATATTATTTTATTCATTAATTTTGAATTAGGGTTGTATCAAAAGAAGTTTTGCAAATGATAGCGACGTCCAATATAATATAATAGAATAATTTCTAATTAAATATTATAAAATTATATTCGTTAAAATATACTTATTAGTGCAGTTTACTACTTACTACCGATTACTAACGAACATTTTATTAGCATAGGTTGGTATTTTTTAGCTATAGTCAATTTAACATTTATCCCATTTGTATGCGTCTTAATTATCACCGTGGCCAAAATGCAACATTTTTAAAAGCAATACGCAGTCTAAAGTGAGTCATTTCCTAAGTCATACAAAAAGCCACAAGTACAGAAGAAAGTGTTATTGACTTACCTCATCCATACAACTGAATTTAATGTCATGAAGCCCAAGATATTCACAAATCCAATCCACATATGATCACTTGGAGATCAAAAACGTTCGTTTTTGACAACGCTTTCTTATGAAATCTGCAATATTGACATTTTATTGAATTATTTATCTATCGAATTATAAAACCATAAAAATAATTCAAAATAATACGAATAATATGTATTTGGCTAGCAAGAAATGCAAATTGCAAAAATGTTGACACCGTTTAAGGGAAAAATTATATTGGCAGTTAGCTATATATTATATCTCATTATATATCCTACTACGACGTCAACAACTGGTTTGTTGCTAAATATTGTAGGTGGCAGTTTATTGGAACACATCATACATTTCCTGTATTTGCAGTTTTGACTTGACAAAAATTCTGAGAAAAACTGACCGATTTTCAATAAACGCGGAAATGGTAGAATTGGCTTCTTGACCGAATGACAAAATTGTTAAAATTCAGAATGCAAGGGGAATTCAGAGTGCATACGGGATAAATCACAGTACGTAGATATCGCAATGGCATCCTCCCCTTCCCCGTACACAGTACAATAGTATTTTCGGGTCAAATTCTGCACCCAAGTCAACGTTGCTGTTGCAATACTGTTATCCATGAACACTAGGGTGCAGAATTTGACCCAAAAATACTATTGCACTACTGTGTACGGGGGAGGAGATGCCATGGTGATGTCTACGTACTGTGGGATAAATAATGGAAAATCTGCTAAATAGGAATAAGGCTTTACATACACTGCAAATGGCAGAAACATTATTGAAACACTATTAGAACATTAAGTTGTCGCTCAGGTGGAGCATTAATAAAA